>JAOBRC010339460.1:0-12954 GCA_027575255.1 Scolionema suvaense
TCTGACTATGCTTCAATTGCGTGGCTCGATGATAACCACAACCTATCAAACATTCACACATCACCTTTATCTGGAAACTCAATCTTTAAACCAAAAACGGTAGTAGCACAAAGTGCATGGATAAATGCCTGTAATGGAATATACAAAATAGGGTATAGCCGAAATTTTCACCCTATTGCGCCAAGTTGTGTATGGTAAGGGTTGGTGATAACATCGCTAACTATGTCATCAAGAATTTTTCCACGTCAAGTAAAAGCTTCCATCCTGTAGTTTATGTATGCCAATTTAAAGAGAGGGGTGCCCAGAGCACAGTCTAAATAGGGCTGAATAAAGACCTAATTGTCTCTAGTTTCTAAATTCCTCCATTAAAGTTACTAATTCTCTTTAATACACAAGAAACATTATAATTAGAAGACTCTTCGTCAAGAAGGATGATAAGCAAAAATTTTGGCAATACCAAACAAGATTAGGGCATAATACAAAGTGTCAAAGGAATCGGTACAGGTATGGTAATTTCACATCAAAAGTCATTGTGGACTTATACATCCAAAAAAGGCAAAGCATGTGAAACCTGACTTTCCATGATAATACAGCATTTACTTTATAAGCAGATGTCTTTATTGTGTGATATTGTATTGGGCGCTATTATTTTGAATTATGTTTGAATGATTGTAAAGTTCATTTATTTGAATTTGGTTCTGCTACGATGAATGTTGGTAATTAGCTGGCATTAATGGATCTAAGCCAGATTTAACTGAGAAATTGTTGGACTTCTGTCATTATTGATGGCATGAGTAACATCATACTCGAAACTAGTCAGAATGATGAAATTGAATATCGTTTTTTATGTCGGCAAATTCATAGTTAGCCTTGTCTTGCTTTGACCAAATATGGCAATATGACAACGAAATTTCCTCTAAGTATGGCAGTACTAACGCAAATGGCAAGAAAACAATTTTGAGGTACGGTTCCTTTAAACGTTTAGTTCATTATATATTTTTCAAAAAATTATTGGCGATTCATCTGCTTTGACAGAAGAGACATATACAGTATAAGAAATTAAATTCTAAAATATGAGAGAAATGCAGAGTTTCTAGTTGAAAGAAGTTCCAGGTTTTGAGCTAACAGAGCATCATGTCAAACCAAACAGAAAGTAATAACTGGACTTGACATGCACCTTGATCAAATGAAATTAATTCTTCACTAAGTTCAATTACAACAGCAAAAGTCACAACTGCGACCTTCAGGTTGAATGACTTGTCATAAGAAGGGTCTCAGTGGCAGCCCACTTGGCCTCTTGACCATGTCTAATGGGTGTCTGCAAAGCTTGCAAAAATGAATGCATGTGCCAGACACATTACCCCAAGTAAATTTTGGTGTATCATCAATCATAATCCGATTCTGATGAGGCCAGTGACCAGGTTCTGATTGGTTGGATTCACGTGCTCAAGATCTGGAGGGCAGATAAGGTACTACCACTCTGTGGCCATAGCGTGGAACTACAAAAGTCCGATAAAATGAAATGACTGAGCTACAACTTACGCGGCTTTACGGAAAAGTAGATGATGGATGCTAGATACTTTAAAGGGGAACAAGGGTCAAAAATGAAATTTTTACGGATAATAGAGCACAAAAAAAGATGAGATTTCCCATATCTAAACATCACAGCAAAAGTTTGCTTCGTTCTGGAGATACTACCCCTGAAAGTCTAGCTACTACCATCTTGACTTTTCCAACTTTTCATGATGTTATTGGAGTCCATTGCTAAGCATTGCTATTTCCTCAGTAACACAAATGCTGATGTTATTTTCTTTCATGGATTTAAACATATTGCTTGGCTTTATGATGAAATGAATGAGACAACCCTTTACAACAATTCAATGTTGAGTACTTTAGAAACAAATTGTAGTTAATTTAAGTGTGATGCCAGTGGCATAACGCATAATTAGTGGCAAGATAGAAGATACAGTTCTGCACTGGACTTGGGGACTACATATCTTCAGAACTACATAAGCTTTTGCTATGAAATGAAAACTGTAGGCATGTTTTGTTGAGCTCTATCATCTGTTAAAATTTCATTATTAACCATTGATCACGCCACCCGCCATATCTTCGTAACTAACCAAGATCTAACAAATGGTATGAAAAAAAATTTTGATACCCCTATTATTTTTGCTGACGTCAGCAAAACGTACAATGGCATCATAATTTTGGCCAAAATTCGGCAAAATCGCAAATTTTTGCCAACGAAATGGGTAGGCCTAGTGGCCACTATTTTTCTGTATTAATCATATCTAACATCTCTTCATAAAAAGAGTATAAAAATCCACGTCCAAAGCAAATTGTTTCAGAAAATTGGAAAATCTGCAAAAAATGGTCCAAGTATAGGCCCGGTGCCTCCCAAAAATGGGCCGATACCCCTCCAATAGTAAATTTTCTACCAAAAATAACTTCATATTTGTGTTCCTCGATAAATTTTAGGAAAAGTCACCAAGTTTCACGTGTTTAGCACTTCTTGTTCACCCATTCAAAAATTTTTGTGGCGTGATCCGCCCCCCCCCTCCCGGCCTGAATAGGGTTAACAGAATGAGGATGCACAAAAGTCAGGAAATCTCCACATTCGTACTTCAGTTTGAAGATATACCAGATTATTCAAAAGAGTTTGCAAAACGGACTAGCTAAATATATAGCCAAACATCAAAGAACATGAGGCCTACAAGTACAAGGCTACATGATACTATATCTGGGGCAATCAACCAGTTGTGAAACAATCGCTTGTCACAAACCAGAAATCGTACAAGAATCTACTATATGATATACAAACTGTGCTCAAACTTTTTCAAATGCAGTGTTCTGGTATGGACATAAGGAAAGATTCAAACTAGCCATTTAAAAGCATACCAGACATACCTTTGTGATCGCTGAAATGCATGAATAGGTAGGTCTTCAGGTGATGTTAAAATCTCCTCAATTTCATCACGTAACTCAGGCAACACAGGTGGGAGACCAATGGGTAGCTACGAAGGAAACATCATGATTTGAAACAAAGACACCTATTCAGGCCTTCAAATAGTTGTCAGTCATCGGTCAATGACCGACTAATTTACACAAATGACTAACGATAGACTACCTTCCGTTGGTCATGATGAACGAGGAAATTCTGAAGTCAAACCTTGCCAAATTCTTTGTTTTCAACCAGGCAAACTGATTGGGGCAAACTGCACGAGGTGTGCTAAAATTTCAAAGGCACTGCTTTTCATTTCTAGCATCTTATATCATTATGGTCCGTTGATTTTCAAGGTAGCTAAGTAATTAACCCGGCACAGAGAAAACAATTCTGATTCCTTTGTAAATGTGATTACATTGTAATGAAATACTTTATTCTGTGGAGTGACCGACTGGAAAACTTTATGACAGACAGAATGAGCAGTACCGTCGGTCATATGACCGGTGTTGCCAAAAAATTATTCGGAGGCCTGTTATTGAATTACTCTTAATACATCTTTTGATTTGTGGCTCAGAGGGTGCTTGAAGGAACACAGCATATACTCTTTCCGCAAGTTCCGGTAATATAGAACTAAGGGTCTTTGGGCTAAAGAAAATCTAACATGGTTTGATAGGTAGTCATTTGTTTCGCAAAAATTTTTTATTCAAAGCACCCAATAGCCACTGTCATTTTCCTTTTAAGACTGCAAGAAACCCAGCTGTGTTTCGTGTGTTTCGTGCTTTGCTGTGATATCATGGGCATTCCGTGCAAATTGATGATTTTCATTTCCTTCACAGATGCACAGCACTGATATTTTCTAATCTGCCAGCTGGGCAGCAATTCAATGACCTCTTAGTCCTAAAATCAAGCATGTACAGCTCACTACCTACATAACCTACATAAATCCTTGAATTCCCTACTACCATCAACTGATTGATTCACAAGCATTAAGGAAATCACATGAACAATATCAGCTGGTAGCTATATAAACTACCGATTAACTAAAAAAAAGGTATATTGCTACGTAGGCCTGTATCGGTAGGCAGATGTAAGAAAATATGAGTATCCGATGTGAATTAAGCAGAAGCTTTCGACAAGCACCTAATCAGGTTTCAAGGAAAATCAGCATATCTCATTAATTCCTATTTCTCAGTGCAGCTCACCAACTGACTACATTAACATTCATACTCAACACAAAACAACTGGCAAGGTTACCTTTCGTACAGATAACAAACTCAACATTCAAATGAAGGATGACAAGAAGCCTTTCAGCGTGAAGGATTCGTGCTATTGATCCTGCCTTCTGCCCTCGTCTTATCCAAAGCAACAATATTTGCAACTTCATGCAAGTAACTTATAGTGGGCACTGGGGGTCCCCTATGTGTAAGTCTTCTCCACTGCTCAATAAGTATTGAACTTGAGCTCTGCTCAGCAAAAGCAGAGCCACTAAGCCCCTGTTCACCAACAATCAGTTGTAACTCCTGTGGCTCAGTGTTGAAACGTTCTCCTCATTCTCTGCTTTTGCTCGTAAGTTCCATTAATTGTGCTGGAGGAAAATAAAGCTTGGAGACTAGGCCAAATGTGACAATCACGTTTACGTGTAACTATCAATAAAGCAATTTCAATACAGCAATTAGGATCATGGCTGTAACACGCAGATTGCAGGTACCAGTACCAGTAGTGGATGTAAACGAACGATTTTAGTGGCAGCACTTGCCTTCGTTTCGATTAGGTGAGCCAGGTCACCATGTGGTTTTCTTTCTGGCTTAAAATTTTGTTCCGTCTCACACTGGAGCGTTTTTCAAAGATTCGTTGCGCAAGAGTACGAATCAATAATAGGAGCCGCAGCATGAAGGATGAGAAGGCTTCAGCTTCTATGCGGCATTCTGTAAGAAGTTCAAATTCCACAATGCTAGCCTTAGTGCAAGAAATACGTAGCGTACAAGACCAGGCTGCATAACTGAATCTGTCCTCCACTAGTAAGTACTTTCATGGATGGTAGCCATCTAGCTTAGTTACATTGGAGTAATCAACAAAAAGTCGTAGAAACACCACAGATGAAGTCAAGCAAGCGCATTGTTTTAGTATGAAATAAAGGGCAATATAGTTATTTACTTATCAAATAAGTGGCAGTCATCATGCTATAGTAACAGAATTGTAAAATTAGTTAGGAATTAGTGTCACAACCTGGTTACTTTTTTCTTATTCTTACAGCTTGGCAGCATGCAACTCTGTCATGTTCTTTCAAAACGACGTATACCAATACATCGTGCACAGTTTTCTTCGTGATTGGTTCACTCCTTGCTGCAGAGGAAAGGAAAATGGCGACCATCATCAAGCACAAGATCAACTCAAGAAACGTCCATACTGGTGGTCCCTGAATGCGGATTCTCTATGTAGTGTGGAGGAGCCGATTATACCACCATCTGCACATGCAGGGGCTCTGAAATGAATTCTTTTACATCTAGAGGTTGGCAACAGTGATATTCATGGTGGGGCCCACTATGAATATCACTGTTGCCAACATCTAGATGTAAAAGAATTCATTTCAGAGCCCCTCCATATGCAGATGGTCCTTCTGAATTAGGTCGCCTCCTGTCTTGCCAGTTTTTTAGGGAGACTTGAACTGGTTCCAAAAGGTGACCGTTTTCAGTGAGCCGCTCTTTAAGGGCCACTTCACTGTCCCGTTAACAGGATAACAACTATGAGATGGAGTTCACCAATGAGAAAGCAGTCAATAGTAGCTGGGAGACACGAGTTAGGCGCAACGTGTTTGCTCCGCTGATACCCACCTACTAAGGCTGTGACCTGTGATGAATTTCAAGGGTCTTTCAAGAGTCTTTTCATGAACAAATTGCAACTTGTCCCCGTAGCATCAGCTTTCTCCTTGCGTGGGCCACGCACGGTTGTCAAGAATTTGTTTTAAAAACTTCACTATGCCAAGTAGAGACCTGATTTTGCTTTGCACACACGGACAATCAGACATCTAAATATCAGCTTTTCAGTGTCAAACAGAGGCATACACTTACAAATTGCCATGAGATAGGAGATGGAATGCAAAAACCAATTAAAGCAAATAAATGAATTCCTGAAACGATTTGGTGCGCATACATGTAACCTTTACATATAGCATTAGATAGGAAACTATGAAAAAATGTATGCTGATCTTGCGGCCTTGAAAACAAGTTCATCAGGTTCAGTTCACTACGATTGTTTCTGATTTACATCTTTTCTGAACCGTAAACACTTCAAAGCATCTCGCAAGACATTCACCACCTAATGAACGATTACACATAATACTGACCGTTGAGGATGGCCTCAGAATGAAGGACGATTGTTGTTGCGAGTTTCCATCATGAGAGATAGAAGCAACTGCGCCAGAATTTCCCAGGTCAACCAGATCGAAAGAAAGATCTTTCGACTTGGATCCATTTAAATCTGCAAGAGAGAACAAGTATATTTCTCAGTGATGATTTCCAATATAAAGGTGCTCCTTCATCCTACAGCTAATATTTAGCAGCTGATGCTTCACAATTTCAAAATAGACTTACTGTACTAATCCACAGTAAAATTTTTCAGCAAGCATTGAATCTAAATAAGTGCAACGAATGAGCAAATGATGATATAAAACCTTTCCTGCATTTCAAATCCTCGTGAAACATGTGAAATTTTGGGATAAACAGGACCTTCTATGCCATAGAAACAAACTAAGGATTGCTTTCAACACGTTGCAGCGAAATTGCACTTCAGACTTAGAATTAACCTAAAATGGCCTTCACAAGGGAACAAATAATTACAAAGAAGAACAAAGCATCCCTATATATAGCAAATGTACAAAGAAAAAGAAAGGAGAGTCTGAGGCGAGGAAGTTCACAGTTATACTACGTGTACAGGGTGAAGAGTAATACCTGGATGTCGACACCTTATGTCAAAGCCTTCAAAATGACAGGTATTTTTGAGGAATGGAACACTTAATATAGTCAGTGAACCTATTGATTACAAAGTGTGTAATGTTTCTATTGATTACCCAGCCTCATATATGAACTCTCTGTCAAGGAAAGCAATCCAGGCACAGATTGATACCAAGTTATCTTGAGAACTTAACTAAACAGACTATGGTTCTTCTTTTCTTCAGGGGGCTAGGTCTTGATAAATTTGACCGACCTTGCACCACCGGGTATCAACGGGATTTAAAGTAATAGTACAGTCGCCCATTGCGGAATTTCCCATATAAATCAATGCCTCCACTCCTACAAAGCCGTGCATAATGTTTGGGAACTGTTAGGTATCAGCTGTTCTAAATGATTGCACATAATTAACCAATACACAATGAAAGCGGGTAATTAGTAGGAACTAAAACCTAAGTGATCACACAACAGAGCAGAAACATTCGTATATGCGATATCTCATGGCATTAACCGCCCAGGGCCGTATCCAGGGCACTTTTACGACCAGTAAAATACCAGTCTTTACGCTCAAACTCAATTAACGCACTGCACTCCAACTCTGACATGTTTTTTCTAAACAAAAGTGGACTGCAATTCATAGCAAGACCATTTTTCAGCATGTCATACAGTATTGCAATTAAATACACGCCAGTGCAATTTGTTGCAGCATCTGTGGATTAACTCAGTTTGATTTAAAAATCACTTCACGAATTTCCTTCTGTCTGTGCTGCCTGAAAACAAGGGTAGGCGTAAACAACAATTAGTTCAGTCTTCCAGTGTTTTTGTATCTGCAAACATGAGAGCATATAGCTTGCCAGCTATGCTGCTTCAATTTTTCACTGATGGAAAAAGAAAACCGGTCTCCCCAAATAAATTATGGATACGGCCCTCCCGCCCTGCTCTTATTAAGGAAGTGTAAACCAAAAATAAAGCTAAGTTAAACCTGGAGTACAGCAATTTCAGGCGGCACCTATTACATTTGGGAGCACTTACAGATTTATAATGAGTCTGGGGTCTGTGTTTGTTCTCAAAACCTTTTTTTTTAATAATTATGTAAGGCCTTGTGTGCGCAGAGATAACCGTTCTAATTAAGGTTGCGGCTTCGGAATTTCAACCTGTTTTCTTCGGTATAAGAACAATGTCAATATTTATTATATGACTATGTGCCCTGAAAAAGGTGCTTGTCAAACTTTGCAAAGTTTCATGACTACAGTAAAACAAAGGCAAAGGGGCTGTTCTGATCTCAAATAACTCTGACAACATCAAGCAGCCATTGATAATTTGGCTGCTGTGTTTCCTTAATGCCTGAGAAACATGTCATAACTAGCCTTAGTCTGGTTAAACTGTGTTTGCTAGCCGCCTTTGCCGTATCCTGAGATTTTCTGATAGGTATCATCATCTTAACCGTCATAATAAATGACAATCTTCAACTCGCAGAGAGATTTCTACACACAGGAGCTAATACACTTCAGCATGTGCGATGCTCCTACCTGGTGTTCTCAAATATGCATCAGCTTCCTGTCATTAATTACCCACAGGTATATTGCAACGACTTATGGGCTGCAGTCACCTTTGGCTATGTAGTTCTAGATCTTATTGTAGATCTGCTTGCACTCTTTTTTGTTTTCAAGAACAAGGAAATTTCATGCAAGGCTTGGGCTGCTGTTCATTCTCTTTCGCTTAAAACAATCGATTCATTGTTCCATCCATCATCAGAAGTCTGAAACTTGACTGTGCTCTTATAAAACTGCTCTTACAAAAGCAGTGTAATAAGGTAATCAGATAATAAGGGTGTAATCTTTGGAAATAACATGGTTTGTGACTTTGATAGAAACAGCATTTGTTATGGCTTAGCTAGTAGTTATGCTAGCCACAATGTGGATAGTTGTTGAAAATATTCTCCATACATATTAGAAAATGACTGTCTGATGCTGAGTTTATTTGATCCTGACAAACAAGACCTTTTTTTTAGTAGGTATGGTTAAATAGCACACCTTTCTTGATTTATATACAGATTTTTGATGTGTACAATATGGCATATCTATGTTCACCTCTCCATCCACATGTTATCATAGATAAAAGAAGACAAATGGTCTCCCCAGGCAACAAAGGGAGATTGTGACAGGCATTAATAGCATCCATGGAGCTGCTTTTCTCTCCATAAAGTATAAGCTGCTTAGGTACCTTAGACTGATCTAAAACACAAGAATGAAGCAGTACTTGTGACTTATTATCTGACTGATTGTTACGGAAGTCAAAGTTAAAGTCATCTTTTGCCAACGAAATGCAAATCCAAAAACACAAGAAATACATAACATTATACTAAACTTTAATCCGTCAACAATTAACATAAAACAAATACAAATTGATAGAAATAAAATAACTTACGAATATTGAAAATTCAGAAATAACCAAACACTTGAAGCTGTGAGTGTAGAAGGGGGTACCGATAATTATTGCTAAAATTAGGGGGTACCTATTCATATCTGACAATAGGGGTTACCTATACCTTAGGGAGAGCCAAATGTCTTAGGTGGGACCTGGCACCCCTCCGAATGCTATATGTCTGCAGATCTTCAAATAGCCGTCGGACATCGGTCATCGTCCGACGGATTTTAGGTGGTGTCCGACAAATTTCTGCCAAGTGGGTGTCAAGATGACCGATGGATTTTCCACCCCAACCTAATCTTTTATCAGTCAATATTCTTCATTCTTGTAATCAAACACGGATGAGCGTTTTTACTTTCGCGTGAGACTTTCACGTGCACGTCCCCATCAAATACACCTGGTGCTATATTTCGACTGAATTGTTTACACAATTTGACAACTATACTCGCTCGTGATACCGATCATCGATTTCCGTGTTCTAAGAGATTAATAATTGCTTCTTTCAATGGATGTTGCAACATTCAATTATCGCGTGATGAGGCGTTCCTTGGCATGTGCTCCTGTTCAACAAGTATATGCCGAGATATGGATGCTCCCGGGAAGAAGAGAAAGCAAACTGTTCTTTCGGCATTTTTCATCACCACAAGTATGTTCATATTAATTGTTACGCTTTGTGTATTATAAATTATCTCTTGACAGTTTTTATAGCCGCAATGCTTAGTGTTCATATAAAGTTTGTGTAGTAGGTGTTGAACGAGTGAGCTGGTTTGCGATTTGCTTTTCTCTCTCGCTATCCAACCGGTTCATTTTGCATTCCTGATACTGAATTTGTCCAAATGTAACGGACACCAAGTTTAGTTCCCAAATTCCGCCCTATTCAGAATAATATGATCCAAATTACGGCACGTATTTAGGATCCTTCTACGTACAGATTTTCATATTTTATCGATCTGTACATACAGATTTTTTGCATTCCACCGACTAAATTCTACGCTGTAGTGGTCTTTTATTGGTAGATTTATACATTCTAGCGACCTAGTCTGGTAGATTTGTACATTATAGCTGTATTTTATTGACAGATTTTTGCATTCCAGCCGTCTTTTTATCGGTAGATTTTTAGATTCCAGCGGTCCTTTGTTGGTAGGTTTTTTTACATTCTAGCGACGTTTCATTGGTATCTTTTTATATTCTAGCGGTCTACTCAATTTCTGACCGGGTAGTTTTCCTGACACATAAAATATGGATAATTTCTTTCAGAAAAAAAAACATCACAAGAGCCACCACCCAATAGATAAGTTTCGTCGTGTGAAAATGATGCACCTACGGAGCATATCGAACCCATTTCTACTGTTTCAAACCAAGAAACCAGGACAGAAGATGACAGTTCCAGTCAGTCTTGAAAAAAGAAACACACAGTATCTGCTGCGACTGTTGAAGATTCGTGGATAGCTAAAGGCCTGGTTATTTATGATGCAAAGCACTGGCTAGCATAGTGTTCAGAAAGGCGGAAAACTTGCGCTGCAAGGTTTGTTACTTTACATCTGTTTTATCTGTTCACAGTTCCCATTTGTCCCTCAGAACAGGGCAATTTTAGAACAGGCTAATTGAAGCTGATAGGTTATTGTTTTCTACAGTTCTGCAGTTAGAAATCAGGCTAAAATAAGTATGTTTCATTATACTTAGAAGCAAAATGGTAGGTTTCAGAAAAATGCACCAACTTAGCTATCTGTATAAAAAAAATCATTAATTCGGACCAGCGCAAATTTTGCTAATTGATGATGAACCTCATTCCCAGCCTGACGATATACTTATTTCATGCCTAATATGGTTTTCGAAAATCTGAGCCTCAATTTGCTTATATGCCTAACAATAGGAAAAGGTGCATAACTGGACTATACAGTGCTCATTTACATCTACACATATATAATTGGGCATATCTGAGCATCTCCCTGCACGTTAATCGCACTTTGTATATGAACCCAGCCCATGCCACATATGTATGCTAACCAGGGACGACCACAACAAAGCGATATGTCACGACATTCGAAGGTCGCAAATAATTGATGAATCAGAAATAGAATAGCATGCCCTGATGGCACTACTGTCCATGATGTTCATACAGTCTGGGCAGTTTTCGTGAGTAGCGATTTCTGTTTGTAGTACACGATGACTGTTCGAGAACTGCCAAGATCAACAGAATTTTGAAATGAAGTCCATTCTGCTTGTTCCTGGAACTAAGGTCAGATATAACTACATCCCTGTTAAATCAGAGTGAAGTAAACAAAATTAGACTGAGCTAGCTACAGCCAAAACTTATACAGCCAAAACATAATAAATATTACAAAAAGCTCAATAAACACTTGTCCTCATTTTGGCTAACATACATAGCTCCAGGTGAACTTTTTCTGATTGTTCTTATTTGATTCTCGCAGTCCAGGATACAATATTAGCATGCTAGTTTGAAACACGGAATGATACATAGTCTGATGGAGAGGAGAAAAACCAATACTCACCAACTAGATACTTAAAACTTTCACTCAGTTGGTCTTCAAGGTTCATCATAGCAGAAGTTTCAGCTACATTGTAAGTGTACCTGTACCAACTAAAAATATCATTCAAGAAAACTATTTTTTCCATAGCATTGAAAAAATTGTTACTAAGGTGGTGCAGCAGGAAAATCAATGCTTCAAATTTTTGTTGCAAGGCTCTCAACATCATGGCAGAACTGATATTTACAAAATTCGAGATAATTGAGCTGAAAACGTTATTTTTTCACAGGATTGCATTTCAATATTGCGTCTGTTGTTCACATTGTTTCCAAGAGTAAATTCTCTGGATCCGAAGCAGATACTATGGCGATAGCTGAATATAAGCCGAGAATGTGTACAGAAATGCCAAAGAGATTTCACCTGGAAAAATCTTAAAAGCTTGCAGTTTACCTGGGGCCAGATGTTTTTCTTTGCATGGAGGATCTTGTAGACCGAGTCTATGCTCGGAAAACAACTCTGTAGAACAGCAAATAGGCAGCAGACCCGCTTTGCGAAGGTGGAGCATCGGCTACTGGGTAGACTGTGGGAAGCACTTGTTGGAAAGTGGTATTGACATAATTGTTGTTAAAAATGAGATCTGTAGTGTGTCGTCAGTTATGACTGTTTCAGATGGCAGTCAGTGCATTCCCCGTAAGAGGGCTATGCCAACAATTTGTCCAGACTTCGAGCATATAAAAATTCATTCATTAATCCAGCACGATTAGCTTCAAGTACACTGTGACAGTTTTCCTAGGTCCCATTATTTGCTTATAAGTTGTAGGAAGTCCTTAAAGGGATCCTCCGACAAAAAATCAACATAACTATATCTAAAAGAATGTAAAAAACGGAGATGGAGACTTTTCTCACTTTTTTCCATACAACACTAAAACGTTTAGGTCACCTGAGATCAAATTAAATGTAAACATGCAAAGCGAAGGCTGGACGGCAATGGCGGATGGCATTAAGAATGCTAACTTATGCACTTACATTTATGAGTTGGTATTATTGTTTTCCATAGGCAGTGGTCAGTGTAGAATAATCGCTAGCTTGTTTCTCCTTTGAAAAGCAACAAGATAATTCACAATGTACTTTCCTCCAAACTTTC
>JAOBRC010339571.1:0-12952 GCA_027575255.1 Scolionema suvaense
ACCAATGACATCATCAAAATCAAGATGGTAGCTGCTGAGCTTTGAGGCTCGATATCTCCAAAACTACTCAAGATTTGTTCATGAAATAAACACCAAGTTTCATGTTTTGATGTGCTCTATTGCCTAGGTAGGTAGGTACAAAAATTTCATTCTCGACGTTACCCTTCCTTTAAGTGTGGCAACAAGCATGACGATCACAAAACGAACTTCGCGAACACAAAATTTTACCTAATTTTCTGTAAACTTTTTACACAATGTAAAACTTTAGTAAGCAACATCGTTCTGAAACAACACAGCTTTGCTTTTTCTTCTTTTTCGCTATGTTCTGAGAACTGATATAACATACAATCAGGTGCAAAATTAGTTAGAATTTCACCATTTTTCAGCCTATTTTTAATGCCATGTATAGCCTATATCTGATCATATTTCTTTAAACACCAAAAAATCGACGTGACTAACCGACTTCAAGGCTATAGCAACCTCCAGGGATGCAAACTGTCAACTTGCGTCAGACAGCTGTAAATAAGCTTAATTGGCAAAATTGAGAAAAAGTGGGCGTGGTCACCAAAGGGAGGCCATTTCCCCCTTCTCGTCTTCAGATTCGCGCAAAGTCCTAAATGTACGATTTGTTAGACCGAGTCGTCAACCCGTGGAGGCTTGATTTTCCCTACGGCTGGATAATACCATTGGTCCTTTGCTTGTGAGGACTGGCAAACGGTATATTTTGCGCAAGTCGCAATATATTTACACTTGATTGTAAATAGGCTATTCTTTAATCCAAAAAAGGATATTCGAAGTAGAATTTTGTCCGAAATTTTGGTCCGAATTCATGAGAAATGTGTCCGAAAGATTTTTTTGCCAAAGTTTTTTCCCCGAAGCATTATCCGCTGAATCTGTTGGGGATCAATGAATGTCAGCAAGGTCTGAAAACGTCTTTGCTTGCCTGGGTTTATAGACTGTTGGGCCGGATCAAATCATGGTCAGCAGAGTAGCAACAAACATGGCTGACTCTCTAAAGTCAAATCAACCCATGGCTAAAACTTTCAAAGATTGAATTCATACAAATACTCTTTTATAAGCTGCGATTTACATTTACCTTTTCCCTCATGGATGGTAGCAAGGTTTGAAGTCAAAGGATGACTGGTTTCAAGCATCAATGCTTTGTTTGGCATGCATCTGTTTCATGCTGTGTGGTTAAACTACTGCAAATGTTGCTGCGAGATTCTTTGTTTTGGACTCGGTCACCAAGCTGTGCAAACTGGGTTGTGTTCTGCAAATGAACTGGCTGAACAAGCAAGCGCATGAAAGAGAGGCTGTGATCTGGATAAACAGTCTTTAACCAGTCGCTGTACAATTTGCATCGCATCCGCAAACACGGAATCGCAATGAATCTGACTCTAGCATGTGATCTTAGTACCTTGCACAAAGTTCTTCAAAACATGTGCTAGACTTGACTTCCAATCGCTTCCGTGGTTTCAGTCTGTTTCAGCATTACAAATGCTTCTTGGAGCTGATGACAACTCATAATCCCAAACCACATCTTTCGTATCAATATGCCGTTGAGAGGGCAGCAGGGCGCAGTTAGCAAATGTGGTGCATTGTTCTTTAAGGTTGCGCACTTAGCCTTAAACCTTGACCTTGGTGCTTCTGTCACACTTCTTGAATACAGGCGTATATACCCGCCTCAATGGTGCAAAAATTGGCGTAGTGCGCTGTCATGACGCAATCTTTCCTTTACGAAATCAGCATAGACTTTTCCCCTGTCTATTCGACATTCGAGACTTGTTCGTAGATCATGTTTGGGAATACGCGACCAGCAATGATGTTGTATAGCCGCTTGTCATCAAGTTTCTCCATCGTAAAGACACTCCAGTCTAGCACTTCTATCATACTTACAACTATTTCACTCTTGCCCATTCTTCTGGATGCATTCAAGTGATGATGTTGCTCTTTGGGTTTACCGGTAACTTCACCCATTTCTTTCATTTTGTCGACAATTGAACCCAGTAATGGTACTGTTAAGAAGTATTGGACTCGTCCATTTTCCTCTTCATAATACCAGTGATATCGCCAGTTTCTTACTCTCTTGCTTGCCAGCATGATCGCGACCCATGGCCGTAGATGGAATTTTAGATCACCAGCATATGCATCGCTTGCTCTCTTTGCTCTATGTTGTATTTTGATAGTCCGTGAACGTCTATAAAATACACATTGTAGTTCTATGTATGAAAACGTTATATTCACAGCACGACATTCCAGTTAAGCAAACATTATTTACAAGTTTTCTATCATGTTCTCAATATTATCCATCATGCAAATCATGCTTTCCCAATCGTTCTCCAATACACTGCTTGTCCACGGGTCTATCTACTAGGGGATTACACGACCCCATAGCCTATTTATTAGGGGATTTGACGACCCCTTCTAGCACAGTCATCTTTTGGTTATTCCATCGCCCGTCGCCTTGCGTCTCTTCTCGTACACTACATTCCAGCTTTCATATGGGTGATGCCGTAAGGGCTCCACCTAGCAACATCTAATTTTTACAACAGAAAGGGATACTGGAGCATTCCAGAGAAATGTTTGAAGGTGCTTTCGATTATCTGAATGAACCTGGTGTAAATCTTTTCCAGGCATGACCTGTTGGCAAAGCAAGCATGTAGTATGATCATATGATGCATGATTGTGATATAGCTCTCATATGTTCAGTAGACTTAGCAGCCTTTGCAACATCGTGCAAACGTTTCCTCGCCCATTTCTTGTAGCATTCTAAGTGGCAAGAGCAATTCTTATCTGACACACTGGCACTTGTTTCATTCTGCAAAACGTCTTTCGTCGCTGAATCGAGACACAGAAACAGTTTTTCCAAGGAGGTTGCGCTCGGCTGTACGACAAGTCGCTTTTTCAAATCTTTCTTTTGACATACTACACACAAATTTGCATCGAATAGGAACCTTCTTGTGGGACAACAGGATTGAAGCTCATTTTTATTCTATAAAAATACAAAAAGTAAAAGTATATAGTATGTACTCGTATCTCGACTTGAGCTATACAGTAAATTATAAAATATAAGGGAAATGACTGATAAAAACGTCTGTTCGCTTATCGCATTCACCTCTCAAAAGGACTCCTTACAAGAGGGCAGTGTTCCATTTTCAATAAAATGCTCTGAGCACGGACCCTTACCAAATTCTGTCAACATGTTCCTAGTGTTCCCGTTCATGGTTGGCAAGACACACGCAACGTTTCTTGTCAATGTGAATAAAACTGCAGTCAGTTCTTAGCATTTGAATGTTGTCATGAAATCGATCATTCGATGATCTATTTCATCAATTAAGTTTACCATGAATGCTTTGAACTACTCATGCTATTTCATTGAGCGGCTTTAGAAGTCAGCATGCTTCACTGAAAGCAACGTGGAGTTGCTCGCCATCTGCCAGGAATCGTGACATGACGTCACTTACAAATGACGGGATCTCGGGATCACTTTGCGCATTTTATAGGTGAATTTACCACGTCTTTTAGAGTTATGAGCAATGTGGCTTAAAATGCGACATGAAATGAGATTTTAATACTATTTTGGTTGTTTTTGATGAGTTTTCAAGTAATTATGAGAGAAAAAAACTTTTTCTGAACTTTTTCAAAAATTTTCGGATTTTTCGGTCCATAGCCTGCTCACAGCCTCTGCTCAAACCAAGTTCTTTCAGAGTCTGCTTATTTTGGCGCGAATCTCCGTTTTTCAAATTAGCAAACTTGTTAATTACTTGCCAGCTCCGTCAGGTGTTCCTATAGCAACTTCATGATTAACATCAGTTTGTATTTAGTCAGTGTGTAAAGTCATGCATAATTGATGCGTTGTAGT
This sequence comes from Scolionema suvaense, assembly GCA_027575255.1. Classification (NCBI taxonomy): domain Eukaryota; kingdom Metazoa; phylum Cnidaria; class Hydrozoa; order Limnomedusae; family Olindiidae; genus Scolionema; species Scolionema suvaense. The sequence continues at coordinate 3,863 of JAOBRC010339571.1, forward strand.
CACTGGTGGCGATAATGTGCCCATTATGGGGCATAATTACCAAACGCAGAAATGCTGCCAAAGGCAACAGACCAAGCAAGCAAGTGAAGCGCAGTGCGCTTGGTATGGTACAGGCTATTTGGTCCGAGGCCCATTATAATGATGACGTTATAAATTATTTTTTCTTTCTTCAACCAAAAGTTCACATCTTATCCTCTATTTCTACCAACTTCTAAGCCCTCTGTACTATTCAAAGTCGACTTAGCATGGGAAGTGGGCAAATGTGCTCCCCCCCTCCTCGTGTGGTCCAAGTTGGGCGGTGGCTGAGACCCGGGGCCAGCAGCGGTTAATCCTACCAGACCCGGGGGCCCACACATTTTTTATTAACGCTCCGGAACCACTAAGACAAAGGCCATGAAACTTATCTAAGAGTATTTTGGCCGCCAAGAAAATTTCATGGTACCTGCTGTGCGCCCACGTCAGCATTTTTCTTCAGGGGGTTATGGTAGAATATTGTATGATGACATCATTTCTTCGTCATAGTCGTGTGTTTTGCTCACATTTATTCCTTATTTACGGGTTATTACCACCATTTACAACTTCTTTTACATTTTGGATGTCTGACGAGCTGAGGCATGCATCTTTGAAATAGGATGACGTCAGCCTAATTAATGACCCCCTGCTGATGCTGAGGCTAGTGCCCCCCCCCCCCCCCTGGATCTGAAAAGCCCAAAAAAGGACCGGGTCTGGTACAGTTAAGAAACATTTTGGGGATGCCACTCACTAAGAGCGATGACGAAATTGTGATGTGCGGTAAGCTACATTTTACATGCCAAAGGAGGAAAACGGCTCAAAATAATGCTAAAAACCAATCTTTGGAACAGTATACCATTCTATTGATGGAGCAAATGTGAATGAACTCCATTGTTTCGATCTGAAATGTATTTTTATCGAAATTTTCTAAAATTGACATTTTTGGCATTTTCAAGCACGTGAAGTCATTCTGATGACATCAGCAAAAATTGAGTTACGTCATCGATAAAATAATTATGCCAAATTATTTGGATAATGACATACTTTATAAATACCAAGTTTCATTAACACAGATTAAGTCGTTCTGAAGTTGAGGGGCTATAGAACATGAGATAGCAAAACTGAACATCATGAAAAGTAATATGAGGTGTCTCACTGTGCCGGTATGGGTTCTGTCTTGCTACCCAAACATGGTGACATTGATGCTTTTAAAATGTGTCCGTATTTTTTCATACTTTCCGATCGATGGTGTGTTGTTGTTTATTATTTTCGAATGAAAGGTTTTTTGTTGTCTCTCACGATAAAGGACGCTTTATGCGACCTCTGCTTGAATGTACAGAAGCTACTATGATTTTAAGCTACTATTGAAATCTTTCTTTTCTTCTATGTCTGGCTTTTGGGAAACGAGAAACTACATATGGTTAATTTGGATCACACTTGTAAACTTTTTAAGAAGCTGCTGAGGCATGCTTCACTTCGTCACCAGGCCCACTATATGAAGTGACTTGTGGACCAAGTCGGTACCGAGGAAACATAGCAGTGGATGACGTCTATTTTCTCATGGCTGTGAAATCGTTCAATTACACCCACTTTTGATATTTTAGAGATTTAATTTGATATAAGGTACACATGGCTTAACAATACACCTTTTCACAGTTTCTTTCCTACCCCTGGAATTTGGATGTAAACAAACCGTTATAGAATGAAACCCTCTCTAGTGTAAAGTAACAAATCACTGCAAGTGTCATTATTCGGCCCAAAGGAAGTCTTTGAAGAAACTTAAGTGCTATTTCGAGGCAGCGAAATGCTAACTACTCAAACATTTATTGCTGCTAACGATTTATTTACATCCATCAGTTCAGCGGATCTGTCATTTGCAAGCAGATGGAAAGGTTGATGTTTCAAGTTCAATCGATCCAATAAAGTAACTGTGAAAAGGTGTATTGGCCTGAAAGCGGACATCTAAGAGCGCTATTTTAGATCATTGCTGTCATATTTCTGTAGAACGTTTAATCCCCCGTGAGCGTTAATCCTCTTGAAGCGTTTTGAAGCTTTGTATTGTGTGAAGTTCGAAGTCCAAAGTTTGTTGTTTGTGTCATAAAATGCCCTACTGTTTCTGATCGTCACCGCGCCCTTGCATTAAGGCTGATCCTCATGTTGAATTCTACAGGATGTCAAACATAAATATATACTTCGCCTCACTGCATAGAACTTACAAATTCTTGTATTAGAGCAGAGGGCAAGGATTGCAATTCCTATAGGTATGACACACTAGGAGCGTAGCATGCAAGTGAGCTATAAATGGATCGCCGATTGGGAGCTTTTGAAGCGCAGACTGTAGAAGATTCTCAATCTCAGAATAGTTAGGCCCATTTCTCTCACGAAGATAAGCCGCATAAATAAGTCTGATTTGTAATGCTTTATACGTAGCTATTACAATGCATTGCACATCAGGCCAAAATTTTATTTTATAATGCTGTTAACATGTGTCTGTTTCGAATTGCTTTTGAAAGCGAATACAGTAGCAGAAATTTCTCCTTTTTGCAGCAGAGCGTTCTCAGTATGTGGGTAATGATGTACAACTGTGTCTTATTGAAGACCGTTTAACCCTACTTAGGTTGGGCTTTTTGACTAGCTTTTGATGAGAACTCTCCAAAAATACCCCATTGACCCATCTCATTGTTCCATTGTCTGCATAAACAGTAATTTGTTTTCAGATAATGGTAGCTTGCAGTCAGAATTGGCAAAATGTAAATTAATATTTAATGCAAATTAGAGCCGTGACAAGCACTGTCTTGCACCAAAATGTCATGCAAAGCACTCTGCAAGCCATAAATAACAAGTTTAAGGCAAATTGATGTATTTTAGCTATTGGACAAAATCGACCATTTCCAATTGTCTTTCTCAAAAGAACAATGGAACAAGAGGACTTGACTTAGACTTGACAAGTCTCTCTACTCAAATCCCGCAAGAGGGCCACAGAAGCTGCGCCATGACAACCAGAAAGAGAGACTTGTACACTCTGCCACTCTCATTGTTTTTCGGCTCCAGACTTCTGGGTTATTAAATTTACCTTGAATTTCCCGCGCCTATTGAAACTGCCGTCAATCAAACTCAAAGCTTTGCATCATCAGGGGGCACAGCAACGAATTGGCACCTAATGATTATTTACGCACTCAACCCACATGGTTTAATTATCTGATCATCAGGACACCCTGATTTCGAAAGGAAAGAACTGAATAGGCTTTTGTGTCACTACTGCTATTAGGAGGGTTGGCTGGAATTGCCAGAGTGCACTAGTCTTTCTCTAGTTCTGCTTCTAATCCATAAGTGTCGGCGTTGAGTGCTAGATACAAGCAGTTGGTTCGACTGGCATAGTCCCTTCTAACTCCAACACATTCACCACGCAACAACTCTCATCTGATACACAACTGCAGTTTGACAGATAAACCCACGATTAGTATTTTTCGGCACAATGCCACTATATTTCTCCGTAGAACAACCAGATATTCCTGGCTGCGACAAAATCTCGCACTCTATTCTTTACATGCCTGAGTCTCATCAACGCTTGATGGTTTCCTGTTGTTATCTTCAGGATGCAAGATAATTGTCGGGTGGTAAATATTTCAACGCAGTTGACAGGTACCACAGATATTCATCGCAAATAATTTGCTGAATTGGCTTCATGAAGAGAATTATGCTACCCCCTGAGTGATCCGTAACAACGAACGCCTACCAGTCAATCATGTGCCAGCAGAAGAAAAAGCTTGCAACAGCCATAAAATACTAGTCGCTTTGCTCAATATGCACTCACTTGGGTAATGGAAGAATTGACTTGTTAATATGGTGAACTATATATGGGTTAGAAGTGAATATTTCTAGTCCAGCAGTTGATTAAATTCAGAGAGACTCAAATTTTGAAATTTTCGGTTCAATCGATGTCTCGATAAATTTTTATATAAATTGTCTGCTGGAAGCAGCACCATGAACACAACTTCCCAATATTTGGCGGCAGAAAAGCCACCAGGGGGATTCCCTCCCCAGCTCAAGTAGGGTTAAAAGAAATCCTTTCTTGAAGCGGTTTCAGCTGTCATCGTGCTCTCCAGTCACCTCATCTAGTTCCAGAGTGAGAGGGGTGCTATCAAAGTTGCAATCTGACTAAAACATGACCAGTGAAATCAGAAGTCACAAATATTATTATCTCAATAATCTAGATTTGACTAAACATAACGTAAGTCAGTGATCCTCATTCGTTATTTCTTGCTTACTTTCAGAGACGCAGAGGAGAGAAAATATTACCAGACATTGACTTCCAAGCTCAAGCGAAACAAATAACTACGATCCTTCTATTTTTATCTCAGTAAAAGAAAAAGCAGCAAGGTCTTCAAATTTCATAGATTTTTTCTGAACCATAATCTAGAGATTTTTGGTACTTGAAATTCCAGCAGAAATATGACGACATTATGTTAGAGCTCAGAGAATAGGTGCAGGTTACTAGAAAAGAAGTAATTCGTTGTTGTAAAACGACAGACAGTTTCTAATAGGTCCGTCAATCGCTTCTTCCATTTTGCTTTCAGTGATCCAAAACGTGGTTACGATCGATTACGCACGATTAACCCTGAAATACGATGATTACTCAATGACGTCACATTCATGCTGAACTTTTCTTGAAAATAATTTCAGTGGAATATTTTTGACTTGACGACCCCTTTAAAGGATAGCTAATGGTGTCATGCTCACAAAAACTGCTCTTGTCAGCATAATGATGATGTCAATGATAAGAATTATGGTGTCAATATAAAAAATGGTCCATATACTTGGGAACGTTTCAACCTTGTAGCATGGGTATTGCAGATTTTAGAGAGGTGGGGTCTCATTGACCCTCCCCCACCATAGTTAGCTCCAAAACGCCCAAAACCCTCTGTAGGGTTACTTCGTTTAAGCTCCATACCTGCCCTAAAGTAGAAGTTAGGACGAGGGGCTAAAAACCTCCTTATCCCCCTCTCCTCCCCGTATTTTTGACACTCAAAAAAGCCTACATCTGATAGGGTTAGAATCACTCCGACGACTCCAGATCAGACGAAAATTTGAACCAAGTAGAAAGAAACTGACGTTAGCGTGACTCCAAATTAAACTTATTTAAAATTTAGCTGTAACTTTGATTGAAGAAACACAATGAGTTTGATGTCAAAATACTCGTACGTCTCTATGCTCAATTAACACAACAAATAATTTTGCACATGATTGCATTGATTGATGGTAGCATGATACTCAAAGGCACCAAATAGAAGGGGGTGCTTACAAATTTTTGAATTCTTTCATGACTACCTCCCCCCCCCGGAGTTTGTTCTGTCTCCCACCTTGTTAATTTCTTGTATCTGACACTTTTTCCACCACAAAAGTAAAATTTAGGCTTTTTTAGGTTCTATTTTTGATACATTTTAAGTGTTAAAAAGCTATTTTGTGAAAAACGTGTTCATAATAACTATGCCATTTATCTTGATACGGTGTCCCTTAACACCGTCCATGTTTATAGACCCCCAAAAATGGACCGTGCAAGGATTTTTGAGACTTCCGTTCTTCCAACCACTCCCTGCCGCTTATTTATTTTTTGTACAATTTCCTACCCCCTACTATTTAGACCCCCTTCTCTAAGGTGCCTTAGAGTAAGTAGAAAGCAAATCTACGATATAGTCTCTTGGTTCCATGAAACCCATCAAAAGAAATCACAATAGCATGAGACCATTTTTAACCCCTGTTGCACAGTTAAAATTTTAATCCTTCCTTACGTTCTATGTTCTAAAAATAGCAGCATGCACAGATCACAGGAGGCAAAAACAAGACAATTTTCAAATGCTGATCCTACCACACATAATCCCATGATCCAGTGGGAACACAAAAGCGTCTATGAAGGCACGTTCTTTTCAGGAGAGTTGCTGATGGGAGATTCGACTGTTGTATTTAATCTGGCATGGTGTCTTTTCACCTGAATCTATAAATGTTGATCTTGAAAGACGTCAATCATTTCGCACATAATCAGGCGGGATGCTGGATGGCAGCAACTATGTAGCCGAAGGGCGACGCAAGAGAAGAAAATTTCATAAAACTTCTTGTAAGTTGTTGCTTTGTATGATCAGTGAGAGCGATCATGGAAAAACCTACAAACACTGTAGAAAACGAATCGACCATAATGTCTTCAAAGGAATTCCAGAGGCAACGGAAGCTCTCCGTTTTTGTAATAGCTGCGCGAATGTTCTTGTTTGGAGTTGAATATACAATGATTCTTCCGTCAATTTGGCAGTACTTGAAGGAGTATGGAGCGAGTGAAATTTTTCTGGGTTTTGTTGTTGCTGCATCACCTCTAACTTCGATACTTTTTCTTCCTGTTATTGGTAGAGTATATGACTGGACAAAACGAATTCGAGAGATTTCTTTCGTTATAAACTTTCTGTCCATAGCAGGCAGTATGATATATTCTCTTCACCAAAATAAATGGTGTCCATTTTTCGGACGAATTGTAGCTGGTATTGGAAACGGATTTTTAGCCATAGCTGTTGGTGAAATTGGCCACATCTATCCAGTAGAAATGCGTACTGGAGTGATTGCTGTGGTAGGAATTGCTCAAGTCTTTGGATTAATCATTGGACCAACTTTGAATTTTATCATTGTTGATATTGATTTTTACTTGGTGGGCAGTTGGAGAATCGATGACAAATCAGGAGCTGGGTTTTTTATGGCCGGACTATGGATATTGCTGCAAATTGTCACATTTTTTTGCCTCACCAACGTAGCAAAGAAGACAGAGAAATGTCGGGAGGTTCCAACTGGAGTTGATGCAACGATTCATGAAGCAGGTTCTCTCTCTGGAACTGAAAACAATGGGTTTTGCGCAGGGGAAGGTCCGTCAACTAGTATTCATGACTTGGGCAAGAAAAAAAACGAATTGCAGAAAACCGCAATGGACGAAAAAGGCGAGCAGGTAATAAAGAAGCCAACATTCATGGAGGTTCTAAGAGAACTTTCAGCCGTTGAATTGATCGTTCTTTTCGCAATCGAATTATCACTGTGGTTTTCTCAAGCAGTCACGCCATCGGTCCTTCCTCCATTAACAGAGGATGAATATGGTTGGTCACAGGTGCATCTGTCGGTCATTTACCTTGTCGGAGGCGTAGAAACTATTGTAGTCCTGGCAGTCGCTGCAATTATCAGCAGAAGATATGGAGTCAAAGATATGCACTTCTTGTTTGCATCAATTTTGCTTTCCCTGGTAAATGTCATTTGTTATATCATTGAAGGACTGCTAGATAAATTGCATCATAGAGTAGGAGTTACTGTTGTAATGGCAATCTTTGGATTTGCCGGGTTGGCGTTGAACTTTATTTCCATAAAAGCTTTGATAAATAAAATCACGTGCCCAGAAGCACAAGGTACTATCCAATCGATCGAAGAAGGTATATCGGCAATAGCTTTTATCGCGGGTCCAATAGTAGGCGGTATAATAGTGAATGACAGAAAGACTTATGGAACTGTTATGGCAAGCGTTTTCGTTATCGAAGTGATTGCACTGGCTCTCTGCAAAAGGCGAATTTTGATAAGGCAAGCTTCTATGCTAACAAGACAAGACCAGAGGAACACTGTGGAACAAGAATAAAGTACTTCAACACCGTGATACTTGGAACATCAAATCCTGGTCGGGTGAATACGATGCTGCCGGAATGGCACATTTCTGCATAGTACTACCAAGGAAGCTGAGAAGTTCTTTGAACTTTGTTGATTATATGTGTGTTTAACGAGTTAAAGTATATTCATTTAGTAATTTTTAAGAGTTTGGTGATGGGTAACGACGGCTTTTATAAGTTCAGCTTTCTATCAAGGTAATCATTCACGTTCTATTTGCAATTACAGCGCAATACAACCATTGTTATGTAGGCAATTTATAGTAGAAAATGACACTCTGTCATGCAAAGTCAGATTTACGTAAGTTGGGCTGCATATGGGACATGGTACTTAAAATTTGCATTTAAGTTGAAATATTTAAGCGTCTTTGCAACAAGAGCACACTGCACCCCTAAGAATATATGAGTACCTTTTGCTGTTCTCGCGCAAATTGACGATTTTAGTTCATGACGATTACAATGTAAGACGAAATGTATTGGGCAAAGGCAGTTCATGGTCAAAATTCTAAATGGATCTTTCCATGTTTTCCTCATGGGACCAAATGCTACTCAAAACTGCTGAAACCATTGTTTAGTACGTAGTAGTTACCCATTAGCTGATATTTTCTTATTTTAAACTACAGAAGGAACTACAGGTCTTTTTCAATTTTGCCACCAGCAAAATAAGAAATCGCGCCCATTTTGAGGTTCCTGCACGTCTTGTGCAACCGCATAGATAGGAAAAAAAATTTCCATAGAGTGCAAAATCTTGCTGACGTCATCAATATTACCTAATATGATCACTTTCGACCAAATTTGGAATTTCCATGCCTCATCACAATCTTGTACCCGCCTTTAACTCATATTTTACCTCAACCCTATCCAGACTGAGCGTTTTTGAGATTCTGACGACTGTGGGGAGGGGCTAGTAGGCTTGCGGCCGGTAAAAACTGTAGTTTTCGCTCGTTTGCTACGAAACTTGGTACCATGACAGCTTGGTCTAAGATCTGTCGATTGACATTTAAAAAAATGCGATAGTGTTCAAAATCTAGATGGCATCATCTTTTTTACCAATATGGTCCTTTTCGACCAAAATTTAAAAACGTTTTTACCACAGATTTCCAATTTTAGCTCTGAAACCATTTCATACACCTAAGGAGACATTAGTTTACCAGTTGGAATTTAAAAATCGCGAAAAAACTTAAATTTTGAAATTTTCATTGTCTAAATTGGGCATATCTTGTCATTACAATAGATGACGTCACGGCCAAAATAGGCGACAGCAAAAAATTGTCTTCGCCATTCAAAGCAGCACAAAATTTTCGGAAAAAATCAACAAATTTCAAGGTTTTAGTATTAGTCGCTCCTGAGATATCAAAAAAAGTTTTGTGCCGCGGGCCTACTAGCAACAACGCCCCACCCC
>JAOBRC010339682.1:0-12950 GCA_027575255.1 Scolionema suvaense
AGCAAAATTCGAACTTTTTAGCAAACTCTTAGGCCATTTTCTAAAAGTACACATGTTTGTGCACCTTTGTGCCAAATCACACGCCTTCACCATGCTTTGTTCAGAAATTAAGGTAGGGGGGGTAGTTTTACACAAAAAAGTTACGAACGTACTGTCCAAGGGCCCAGTGCAAATAGGGTTAACGCTCATCTCCTTTGCCTAGTATCTGCCGTACAATAGCATTGCAAACGGCACTTGATGATAATTTCCTGATCATTAGTTAGTGAAGTTACAGGTTCACAAAGTTCTATCATCTGCCATACCCCCTGCACACACGCACGATCTATATATCATACCAGAGATATTACATATCTCTGCCCGGGAGTATCCATACTCCATGCTCTTTCTGCATTATTAGACCTGCTTGAATCTGTGACCCTGAGCAAAACTTGAATGAAAACTCCTGGTCAAACTCTTATAAGCTGGCGTGCATTTAGTGTCAATTCCGAAATCTAGGTAGATTGCCGCATGCACGTGCGGAACTGTATAAAGGTGTATTGCTGCAATGTGCAAAGAAACTCTAGGCAGAAGTTGTAAAACACCTGCAGAATGCTTTGTGCTTTTATTGTAACAAGTTTTCTATAGTTACGTGCAAAGTTCTTTTATGGTCAAAAGTTGCATAATCATAATGGATGTTGTCTGCTTTGGCTGTAATAAGACATTTGTTGTGTGTTTTGATCCTATGTTTTCGTGTGCTGAAAATAGGATGACATGTGTGCTAAAGCGTTTGTAGCCCAACCTTGAAAGATCTGGTCATATCCGAGCTAAACGCTATCAACAATAGTTGCCATTCGTTGTGCTTTGGTTCTAGAAGAAAGTATAAACTTGCAGGGAGTTGCACAACAATCTAGAAGATAATATGCAAGTAGATCATTATGTAAATACTAAGTTGTGGTGATCGTCCTTTCCACCAGGTTGTCATTTCTCATTATGGTGGCTGCAATATGTGTGCTTATAGTGACTTAAACATCTTCGTTGGTGATCAACTGTGCGGGAAAGTTACAGACGGCGTAAGCAGAGCAAAGATCGATATCGAGTGTAGTTCTCCTTTGAAAGGAAAAAAATTGAATATACGGCAGGGAAACCGTTATTTGGTATTATGTGACGTGAAAGTACTCGGTAAGTAACTTTTATATAATATGTCATAAATTTATGTGAATCTTAAAATCAATAATTTGCACTTGGGAAGTAACGTTTATACTTTATCTCAGATGTTTATGTGACTTCAAACCAATAATTTGCACTTATGATGCTTTCGCTGACTGCATGTGCCAGGTTTACTAGTTTTAGTGCCACTGTGATTGTTATACGTTATTTCACAGTTTTGACCAGTTTCACAGCCACTGTTTCTCCCAAACCATGTGTACGGATATATATAAATTAGGAATAGCGATTAAAGAGGCTACACAATATAAAATTGCTCGGATTGATTAAGATGCTGGTAAATACTTATCACCAAAGAGCTGCACACATCTAAGGTCCTGCAACTGCAACGTAGAAAGTAGCTACTTCCGAGCTACACAGCATCAGTGAAATAAACAAGGTGATAAATATAATTGCTAGGAAGTGGTAACAATCAGAGGAATGTTTCAATGGAAATTTGCTAGTCTACAATCGTGGCCAAAACTATAAGCATCAGTATGCGTTGATGGCTATTTATTACTTCCTGTGAATATAATTATGGATGCCACTCTATTCGCAAGGTTTTGTAAGCCCCTTCCACTATGCTGGTGTTCCCTATTCTTTCATATCCCTCTGCTGCAATTTTTTTTGCAAATTCAGACGATCGTGGCAAAAACTATTGGCACAAATGTGCATGTGTGTCTTTTTACTGCTTTCGTTTCAGCATAATTATACATACAGCACATATTGCAGGGTTTATTGGTGCCCATCCCCCAACAAAAACAATGTTGATGCACGGTAGGAACTATATATGTACGCCATAAAGTGTTATACAAATACTACTACTTTCGCGTGTCGTCGTTTCACGTAACGGGACGATGTAGCCGTGGCGCAATTTCTCTTGAAATGAACCAATATAGTCAATCGTTTTTTATTTGGTTGGCCAGTAGTGCTAATTTGTTCTAATAGGTTTTGACCACGATTGTAGGGACGAAATATAGCTACACAAACAGTTACACCGATCTTTCGAGAAAGCATAAACAGGTTGTTCAAAAGATGCCCTATTTTCGTTGTGTTTTCCTCATTCAGTATTTCAGTTAAAAAATTCTACATTATTTTACTTTTTTCACATATAATTCAAAATGCGCCAGTTAAACATTTGGAAATGCATAGCTTTATGGTCCATTATCGTTCTTATGCAATCCTTCTGACTACAGGATATTCCACGTGTCTTTTTGTGGCACATATGTTTCGCTGCCAACATTCCCAACTTCGTTAGGAGCGTCTTTCAATAGTTTCCATTAAAGTGCAACAATTGTATTAAACTTTGTAACGTATTCATGCGTTAGATACGTTAGATACATAGAGCACATGTGAAAGTGAGGTCTTTGACTTGCTGCTTGATGGCACAGTGTTTACCTACAGATATTGCATCTGATGCGTCCTTGGGTACGAGTCAAGTGTTAGACAACATTTTACGACTGCTATTATTCAAGGACCAGTCTCATAATCAACTACAATTAACACTCATTGTAAGTCGTTAGAAATAAGGGCAATGAAAAATGCTGATATCGAAAACGCATTCTATCGGCCAGTCAATAGAGGCAGAATGAGAAATTATGAAAACTGCCGGACGTTTCTTCGATATTTTGAAATTTTTATGCTTTCAGCTGGTCAAACACCAACACATTCAATACACAGTAGCAATTCAGAACATGTCTTCAGAATTTGTTAGTGTTTGGCAGGCTGGCATATCAATTTTTTTACGTCATATTTGTCAAACATTCTTAAATCTATTGGAAAGTTAACCCTATCCCAGGAGGGGGGGAGGGGGCTTTTTTTCCCGGGGGGTCTTTCGGTCGCGATAGCGTTTTCAAGAAAAAGCCTATGAAGCTGAAATTTACAGTACCTTCCTAAAATTTACTAAGATACATTTTGGTGCAAAAAAATTTTGATCACTACCTGTCATTTTGACCTATGACGTCATTCTGCGTTGTCTTTGGGCAAATTTTGACCTCCTGATGACTGATTTTACGACTTTTCTTAAATTTTTGCGGCATTTTTTACCAGAAATGCACTTTATATGTTAGAAAACTATTGTATGTTATGAAATAATAGACCAGGAGTATTCATTTGTCGACGAAAACATTTCTCATGATTTTTCTAAGAAATCCGATACAGGATACAGGCGATAATAACATCATCACGGTTTTCTGCAGACGTCATCATTAATTAAAATAATTAGACTGACAAAAATCTTTCTTTAAGGACTGTAGATTGTTCCTCCCAAGTTTCATGTCATTCTGACCTTCCAAATGGATTTTACAGCAATTTTTCCAGCGCTGGCAAAAAAGCCCCCTCTCGCCTTTCACTAATCCAAAAACGCCCGCATGGGATAGGGTTAATCATATTTACCTGACTTAATAGTTTGAATTTGTCGTCTGTTTGATGAAACCCCTTGATTCCTGCCGAAGATGTGGACTAACTTGTTTGAGTACAATCTCCTTAATTGTGACGCTGACTGGACTTGCACAAAACTCAAAATCCTGTATCGAAAACCAGCTCATATTCAACCCAATATGTACTTTCGCACGATAGACCGCTTGCATCGCCTACATCTTAATGATCCCATTATTATGTCTGAGAAGGAACGTTTAACATGGAATACCCGGTTCAGATCACACCAGGGTTTTTTTATTATTTTTTATTGCTAAACAAACCAACAGTTTGCGCTATTTCTGAATAACGTTAACAGGAACCAGTTTTGTTAAAATGTTTGGCAAAAATCTGTTGTTGTTCTACAGTTCCTGCAAGTTTCAAGGCCCTTGTTTCATGTAAACTGAATTTATGAAGAAAAAACTTCTCACTCTATCACGTACCTTTCGTACAACCCCCTCCAAGATAAGCCCCTCTACGACTTTGCTCATCGGGTAGGGTCTTTGCATCAGAGAGCAATATGCCGTCCATCAATTTAGTAATTATTTGCACGTATTTCGCTGTATCCTAGCAACTTGTCTACAAACGAATATTCAGCAAGCCTTTCTCGCTCTTCCTCAATTTGAAACCTCTGTCCAATGAATCATGCAGCAGTTCTCGCATGCGTCACCATTTGAATAATCAGTTAATAATAGAGCTTGGAAAATAGGTGGGACGGTAAAACAGGCTCGAGTGCAAAGCCCCTATACGAAGCATGAGGAGGTGGGTCTTGAACAAACACTATAAAGCATGCGTTTAATGACGTCACATCCAGGAGGTGACCATGCCGATAAAATGTTTGCCGGTTATTTGTTCATAAGATGTTAATCTAATGTTTTGCCAAGTTAAATGATCGCTGGTGCTTCCAGTCAGCTTTTGTGTGAACCTCCAATCGGATTTGGAACCTTTATAAGACCCGGGCCATAAGCCTACCGTGCAGTTCTGGACGGGTTATGTGCAAGAGTTGGTACGGGAATCTATTTTAGGAAAATGAATACGTCGAGTCTAGCTCCGTGTTTCTTTTCGGCACATTTATGTCTGTTGAATTGAACGTGAGATGAGCTATACTCTATCAAGTCAAATCTAATGAAGACCAAATCTAAATCGAATGCTCATAATGGATCATTTTTGTAAGTTGCATTGATTAACGTTTTATCGGGAAATGTTTTTGTTTTGATGGGTTGGCCATGTATGTTTCTACTCCAGTGACCGCTGATACAATCCGGGCTAGGAGTCTATAACTTCGTCAGAGACATCTCTGATAATTCGCTGATGTTGGTGACTATATTGAGGGCAATGGTGTTGTGTGTGAAATTCGCGTTTCGTATGCACCTGCCATAGTGTGGGATCCTTCCCAGCAGTGTATGTGTAACTATAATTGGACTGTTGTGGAAACCCAATGTGCATGCCTTAGAACGTCATTTTGTAGCGTGAGAAGTTCATATTTGCACGTGTTTAGGGCGCTGGTCCTTGTGATGCCAGTGGCTAGAAAGTTGATCCAAAGTAAGGCATTACGCTGAAGCTTGCTCTGATGTTTTTGTCATGCTATATGTAGACACATCAAGTCAAATACATTTCAATACAGATGAGCTGAAAACGCCATATGATTCAGAATAATTGACAGTAAAAAAATACTAATTTGGTACCTCCCTGTTTCAACAATGTGAAATGAGCGAAGAGCTCTGCCATGTCATAAGTTTTGTCTTGGGCGTACTTTAGTCCTTGTTCTGAATTTTATAGAAAAGAATATAGTCCCTTTTAGTTCGTAATAGAGTTTCCGGATCTACTATTTACTAAACCCTACTAGCTGCAGTAGGCTTACTGAATAGTGAAGACCAAAGTTGGGCTATTTTTTAGAGCGTATCGAGTACCTTTCGTGACTGTTTATTTCATATCAGAGAAATTTTCGATCCTTTTCCCAAAAAACAAGATCACGTCATTGTGCCCAATTTTGCGATAAAGATATATATTTTGCTATCTTTATATCTTATTTAATTTGATTTCTTGTCTTATCTTAGGGTACAAAACGAACACCGGCAGTAAGGTTCCAAATGTCAGTAAGATTCAATGGCACCGGATGGATCGAAAAAAACTTGGAGAACTGTCATTCATCCCTGGTGTGAAATCATATCCTCTACCACAAATTGGTGATGATGCCAAAGAAGTACTGATCTACATTGTTGCCAAAACTGGCTTTAACGATTTGCAAACGGATGGCTATTTTGATGTTTACACGAAGACCTCGTCTGATCGGTATTCTCAATACCTTGATGTAAGGGCATACTACCAACATGCATGGTCATACAGCTCTGAAAACATGTGGCTACCACTCACTGAAGAAAAACGTGTTTATGTGAACTATGTTGGCAAAGCAATAACACGTAATGCGAGCGGAGAAGTTTATCTTGTCGCATTCAGATGATGCCAAACATTAGATGTACATGGCATGCTTTACGTGAAAATGTTTGGTATCTGAAGCAAAGCAAACAGTGTTGTAGACATAATTTCCAAGTTAGGGTGTAAAAATAACACCACATGTCTCCTTTGCACCATGTTCATCAATGATTGAAATGTTAACTTCTAAAATTTGCGGACGGTTAGTTTTCTGTAGAGTTGACTGTAAAACAGAGCATCACGAATCAATTCAGCAGTATTTTGTTGAGTTTTCCCGAACTTTATCTAGTTTATATATCAAGCCACTCTGAGCTTCATACCTATTGCAGCTCCAAACTAATCGACATTCTCTCAAGTGCCGTTGATGATTTTCATATCGACTCCTTAATACGAAGTCAATGGGTACAAAAAGTATCCTCTCAAAAATCATCCAAAGCAGTGAAATGTGTTACTCCCAGCTTCATTTTAGTCCAGATACCTTGTCATAAGGTGCTTTCTTAAGGTCTACCAAGTTTTATGGGTCCAGCATTAGTCCTTTGGAAATTAGCCAGGACGCCCCTCCCATGATATAGTAATTCGTTGTTCGTCGTACACATCATTGGTATATTTTACTCAACCATGTCCTACTCAGCAATACCCTCCACCATATAACTACATTGTGATCTGCCATCTTCAAAGTGATCTTCAAATAAGCATGTTGAGTGATGATACGCCGAGCCGTGATTAAATATTATATAAAGTTGATTAAACATAATATAAAACCTTTACAATTTTGTTACAAACAACCATATGTATCTGCTGGGTAACTGATTTTCCAGAACGGTGATCATTGACTTCCGTTGAAAGTGCTTGAGCAACGACGCTGAGAGCAACTCTCCGTAGAACACCAAAGTAGACCCTTCGCGAGCGCACTAAGTGAAAACTTATTTGTGCATTGATTTTGTGTTGTTTGGTTCATGATTGAACGCTAAACGAAGAAAAATTTTTGCAACCTACTCTGTAAGCTATTGTTTTTGGGGCTGTCCACTCTTGTGGACACTGCGCGCTAGTTTAGAACATTTTTTATAAGGTTCAGATAGTGAACCTTTTTCTACTGCATATATTTTAGACCTTATTAACTTTTGAAACAAAGCTATGCACATTCCAATTACTTTCAGCCAATGAACATGTAGTTTTTTGCCTACTTAATGTTTTGGATATTTGTCTCTGTTTCTTGAAAAAGAGGTAAAATCTCCAAATGACCAATTCTTTTCCTCCGTATCATTAAAGCACATTTGCAGCGTTACTTGAGCAGGTTTGCAGTTGATTAAACAAACCTGATAAATAGAAAATAATTGACGTTTGCTTGTACATACCTATGGTTTGTGCATCCTTTTATTTCGCTGTCTTTGAAACGGCGAGGTAAAAATTTGATCGAGTTTCTTGTCAGAGGGTTTCGATTGCATCTCTACTACATCAGTGATTCAAATAAACAATCGAGTAGTGCCAATTTCATTCGATTTATTCGGTATACGTGCTTGTCCACAAATGTAAACGCTACACGCAAAGGGGGTAGACAAAACGAAACGTTAGAATAACATGGTTATTGAGAAACGGATTAAAGTCGTTAAGACCATTTAGCATCTATTATAAGAAGTACAGTACTTTTCATTATGATTCTATTACATTCCTCAGAAATGAAATCAGATCCATATAACAGAATAGCTACATC
Organism: Scolionema suvaense; assembly: GCA_027575255.1. Classification (NCBI taxonomy): domain Eukaryota; kingdom Metazoa; phylum Cnidaria; class Hydrozoa; order Limnomedusae; family Olindiidae; genus Scolionema; species Scolionema suvaense. The sequence continues at coordinate 7,742 of JAOBRC010339682.1, forward strand.
CACCGATAATTGTTCAATATGATACTTTAACAAGGACGAAGACGGAGTTTACCTTAACCCTATCTGACGCGGGGGGGTTGGTGTGGGGGGGCTTTTGGTCCCCCCTCCCAGATATCCCAAAATAAAACGTTTTTTGGAGCCGTTTTGCATACTGCGCTTTATTTCCCTCTTGTAGAGATTATCGATACATATTCTGATTAACTTTGAAAAATTTTCGGTCAGGGAGTCACGTGATTTGGGCAAATTTCCAAAAAAGGGTCGCAAATTCCTAAAAATCGAAATCTCTAAAAAAATCTAAGACTTTCTTGTGGAATACTGTTGTTATGCTTAAAATAGCAAGTAAAACTTCAAAACGAACTGAATAAAACATTTCTCAGCATATTTGACCAAGGTTTTAGATTGTTAGATTGTTATGGTCAAAAACGTGATTTTTGGTCAAAGTCGGACAAACGTGTGCTATTTTTCATGGAGTGACATGTGACGTCATATCTCAAAGAGCCTGTGTTGAGAAACTTTTCCCCTTTACATTTTGGGAGTCTTTTAGGGGAAAGGAAACTATCCACTAAATTTCAGCTCTATAGCTGCTTTCAAACAGATGTTAGGGGGGGGGGGGGGAGGCTGGCAAAAAAAGCCCCCGCCGCGTTTTTCCAGCTCAAAAAAGCCCGCGTCAGATAGCGTTAAGCGTGACATTAGAGCCAGAACTGAGTGTGCACTCAATGTCATCGTCAGATGTTATGTGCAGAAACAATCATCAGTGGCGATAAAATAATAAGAAAACTTGCTTGCTCTAAGAGAGCTGAGATTCATGAAGAGTGGACTTCACAACATTTAGCCTATTGGATGGTGAACTTTTTAATAAAGTTTTACCAAGCAATCGAATGATCTTTAAGAACTTAGCTTTTAGGAGCTATGGAGACTAAAGAACTATGTCTGAGATTGGCATCTAAGTGATTCCATTCCTTTATAACATTAGCCTGTTCACATCCCAACCTTGCTGCGATCACTTGTTTAGTTGGCCTGTTTACCCTATTTACTTAGGGGGTTGGTAGGAAAATTTCGTCGTAGGCGCCCAGGTAGTGCAAGTGTGAACCCAATTTATTAGGGACGGTTTTCTAATCACTGGATCAGAAGTTATGGTGGTTTTGTGGAAAGGGTGTGAAAATTTCCCTATACTTCCCATGTAAAACCCACGAAACTTTAAATGGTCAGAACTTTTGCTTGAATAATGCAATGAACTTCAAGTTTGAACACATGGTAGATATTGATAAAAGAAATAATTTATGCTGTTTGCATAAATTGTAGCGTTGATCACATCACATCATCTTTTTTGCTTTTGCATAATTAATTATAATCTATGCATTAATTAAGCCTTGATTATGAATAAAAACGTTTTAATTTGTCTTTTTTCGAATAGCCCTGTTTAATTCAAACAAAGTAAGGTGTCAAAGGTTTACAAATTTTGTCAGCACTTTTGGTCACGTGACAGGTGATTTAATTAGCTCATTTCAAAGTTCTCAATTAAACTCAGTTAATTATGCAAGTCATTTAGTACTTCAGGCCTTTCCTGCCATTTTTAGGGGTGGGGGTAAATTTACTTCCCCCCCTTAAAGGAGTTCACCACTTAAAAGGTAGATAAAGACATACGTATAGACCTTGAAAAACTGAAAAAAATGGTCTTTATTACACTTCAAAAACCCATGTCGTTCTTTACATATAGTACTTTAAAGTTGTAGGTGATGCATCATGGAGTTAACTATGCATGATGTCATACACGAAATCTGAAAATTAATGCATTTTCCTGCTTGGATTATTAAAAGAAAAGGCACTGATGAGAGATGATTTTTGTTTTACTTACCACAGATGGGCAATATGTTCCATTCTAATTTCAATATACTTGCTGAAGTTTTCAGTTGCTAAGGAAACCACATTCCTTAGAGATTTTCAGGCATGACGTCATAGCGACCAGTTTTTGAGCAGTAGGAATGTATAGAACTTTGGTTAAGCTTTTAAAAAGAACTGCTGAAGTTTGGCCTGTCAAATAAAGGACAATTAGTATAGCTTTTAATTGTCTTTCATACTGTTGAATGTTGTTTTTGAGTGGCGAACTCCTTTAACTAAATGCCGCAAGCACACTACCCCTAAGTAAATAGGGTTAACATTCGCGCCTAAGTAGCGTATTTTAACTATGCCATATTTACGAAAGTCAGGGAAAACTCATCTCAAGAAATTGTTTATGCACGCCTTCATGAAGCATTTAAAATGTATTCTGTAGCAACTGGTGGTAAATATGATGTTTGTGCTGAAATAAGCCACATCGACAACACAATGATCGTGCCTCCTATTATGCAGGTGACGTAGGATTGTACAGGAAGTAGATGATTGTGAGAAGACTCTGTGAGACACCATAAGTTTCGAGCAGGATATGCGAGCAGGCGAGGAACACGTGTTTTGGAATCTGCCTGGGTGACGCATAAAGAGCCTGATTTCATTTGCATGTGTATTTCTTCACTAAAATACATTGATGCGCTCCAATTACGAATTGTCCGAAAGTCTTCTCAAACAGTGCCTATACAGGCGCAGATGCAGAATATTTCTAGACTAGATTCTATATTTAGTGACACTTTGCAGCTGCGGTTGTCAGGGGCACTGTAAGCCCCACGCCGTTGCTGGGGTCCAGAGACGAGGCACCGAAGGAATGCTTGGAAACTTCTATGTACAAATGCTTGGAAATTTCTATGTACAAAACGTCGTAATCCAGCTAACATAGCTTTTACATGCTCATGCTGCCTCTAGCTGACACTCTGAAAGATCTGATCCTTCTACTACTACTAGCATAGCCACTTTTTAAATACTCTACTTGATGCACGAGCGGCGTGGACCGTGTGGGAGTAATTAATGCAAGCGGAACGTAATTTGCGGCCCTCATTGGTCTGCTTCGCACTTTATGAATTTGTGTAGAAATTTTAGATGTGCGGACCTTTTAAGACCGTTCAATTGCAGAAGGGGGACTGTGGTGGCCTGCTTGTATGATAATGTCATTTGGTACACCGGAACAATATGTACCTTCTGAAGGGGTCTCGTGAGGACCTTTACTGAGAAAATTCTTTTGACTATGTTGCAGAACATAAACGCTACATGATCTGATCAGAAAAAATGATATACGCCAAGCTGTCATCATGAACATTAATGAAAACATCAAACACGATAAAAAGTCAAATGAAGCCAAACTTTTTGAAAAAAATGAATCGACATCCGCTCAAAAGCAAGCAGATGTGGTCAAAAGCTGTTGGAAGCGGTAAGAAGCCTAAACGACTGAAACTGATTTCGGATAGAAATGGAGTATATCACTGCCCTATAGAGTCTTGCGATAATGAAGGATTCTTCTCTAAAAGAGGATGTAGGAAGCATGTTTATAACAAGCATGGATGGTACTACTTTTTCGATGAGAAACCAGATTAACGTGAGAGAAACGTGGATTATTCACAAAACGCATGGTCTGTTGGTCACTCAGGAGTTATTGGTTATATGAATTCGCTTTGCCACGTGCTCGACCATCGTAGAAGTCTCGTCGCATCTACTGAGATTATTCCGGTTTTTATTGCCGCTGAAATTTACATGCAGCGAGTTAAAAGGTGTGTTGTGCCTAGAAATAACTGCCTGATTCACTGGCAGGAGTACTCAGTGTATTCACGGCTAGTCATATCTAAGACTGAACTTCACTCTAAATCTATGACATATATATACTCAAAGCATGAATGGGGTTTCCCCTTATAATCAATCATTTATATATATATATACGTCATAAGCTGCAATTCAGTTTCCAATGTGAAGTTCTATTGCTCTACTCCAACAGGTGTTTGGTACAGAAAATGAAAGTAGAATGGACTCGACTGTTGAGTGTGCAGTATTTTACTAGTATGAACTGTTGGGCAACGTTGCAAGATATGGAGAACGTCCTGCCGTATCACGCAGACCGCTTTTCGCAAGTTTTGATGATTGCCACGACTCCTGGTTCAGCGCTACGCTCCCAGGATCTATCGTTTGCGACAGGATATATTGTCTCAGTCCTATTCATACTTGTGAAAGCTGCACGACCCATGACATATCAATACTTGACAGTGCCAATGGTTGAGTCGGTAAAAGATTTGTAGATCAGACAATGTTTAAGACAAACTATAAATACGGATTTGACAGCTTAACATTTTCGAGCGAAGTCATTGCAAATCTGATTGGATACATAAGTTGCATTCGACCACCCCTAAATCATAAATGTGAATACGTACTTATCAGCAAACAGGGTGAACAGCTTAGTAAACTGAGTGACATATTTGGAAGGATGGTCTTTCAAGCCATTGGAAAATATATTAACCCTACGCGATTTCGTCAGATCATAGAAACTGAGAGCGCAGCAAAACTGGATGCAAACGACCAGAAGCATTTGTCGGAAGACCAAAAACATACGTCAACTGTTGCTAAAGTGCACTACCAGAAATTAACAGCTCAAGAAGTAGCCCAAAGGGGACAAGAGTGCTTGGGGAAACTTATGGACAATTCAGAGAGCAAATCAGTTTTGGAAAACACTAGTAGTACAGTGCTGTCACCGAAATGAAGATAAGCATACTGTTCACTTTGAGAAAAACTGTGTCGAAACTAAAGCCCCAAGGCAAAAGAAGATTCCATTTTCAGCTGCAGAAGACCGATTCATTACCCGTGGAGTAGCCAAGTATGGGCTTGGTAGATGGGCAGATATCCTTAACGATCCACAATTTAAATTTCAACCGACCCGTAAGCCATGCACCTTACTCAGTCGAGCCAAACTGCTAAAACTGATGAAATAAATACCTCAGAATGGGGGAATGTACAGTGACATTTATTATTTTCTTTACCGTTTTGTACTCATAGCAAGATGAAGCAAATGTTTGTAAAACTTAAAGACGGAATTAGTAAAAATATGTACACATGGACTTTTATATCAGTTCTTCTTATTCATCCTCTGAAATAATAATGACATCATCCATTTCTTGCATACAAGTAAACTTTACAAGTGGTTTCACATCGTTCTCTTCGTCAGAATCCTCTACAAACGATTGGCAAATATTCTGATCTTTGTCTGATCCTTCGGATTCGCTAAAGTGTGGTAACACCCTTCTTTGCCGTTTCAGCATGGGCTCAAGGTCGGACTCTGAGTCATCGGACAAAGATTGTACGT
>JAOBRC010339793.1:0-20416 GCA_027575255.1 Scolionema suvaense
GTACCGCTTCATGTGCAATATCAAGACCTTTCCAGCTCTGATAATTTGTGTAACCTTCGTAGATGAGCGCAGGCAGTGGTCTAAATAAGAGGAGCAACGTGAGAACAAAGCAACAACATCAAATTCGTTATTGACACCAATGGAAATCTTCGGTTGTAGGGCATTATCATTATGACACCATCAAAATGTAACTGACAATGGACGCTTTGAACTATCGCAAATGCTGCTACAGTTCCTATGGTACAATTCATGGGCAAAAACGATACTTTGATCATGTCACATGTTAGCTCTTAGAATGAGGTACAAAGTTCAAAAACTGAAGTAAGTACCACTGATGATGCCATTAAGGCTCCCCATTATGGGATGGTCATCGTATCCATAGAGATCTGAGAGGCACTGACTTTGATGAGAACGTGGAACCACCAGGAAAGATGACATTCAACTGATGGTTGGGATCTGGTGCGGGCCCTTGAGTAAGCATCCCATGCCCCTGCAAGACACCAGCGAAGTCCTCACCACACCGTCTGCCCAGAAACATTTTAGGCCATAACACACAATCCAGAAGTCTCAACAAACGATACTGTTGTTGTCTAGAGAAGCCCACGAACGCAGAGCCCAGTGCTTAGATAAGCCCTTAGAAAGGGTATACCAAAGGTCCTGAAACAACCTTGTGAATAAGGCCAGTGGCAATGCAGCTTCAGAATGAGATTACAGCAACTCAAGATGCAATGCCAGGATTTACACCAGGAATTAGCAGCCACCCCAAACCTCCATGGCATCTACCCCAAGCACTCAACTCAAGTCAAGGCTAGACGGAAACCCCCCGTGGGCTACAGCAATCGTGTAGCAAATCAGAGAAATACACCAAAATGTTGGGATATAAATACTACAGGACCTTGCTGGGCTTTCCAACAACCTTTGTTTTGGGCAGCAGTTAAAACAAACTCATTTCTTATCTCTAGAAAACATGATAGCAGTATGCTAAAGAGGTTACACAAAAGTCTACCAGAAATAGACAGGTTATAGCAGAAATGCTGCCTCAAACGATTTCAAACAAAAAGAATGCACTGGTCAGCAAAATGCAGGCCAATATCATAATGTAAATGAACCCACTCACCAGCACCACCACTACCACCAAAGAATAACAGAATTTCTGACTTTTCACCAAGGCCCATAAGGTTGACTGCATACACAGTGAATGTATAGATTCCACCAAAAGTCAAGTCTGTAAGTGTCTTTGATTCGTGACCCCAAGCAATAGGTATATTGTAACTAGTGTTCACACCATCAGGAAATGTGACTAGCAATGTATTGTTGACAAGGAATTCATACGGGCTGTCCCATCTCACATATATACTTGTGTTGGAATATATGTAGGCCTCCATATTGCATCCCGGGAGCGCTGCAGGATGGACAAAAATAAACATATAAATAGCACAATGCATGAAACAATAAACACAACCTGAGTCGTTACAGGCCCTGCACAAAGCAAACTGCATGTTCAAAGGAGAATTAATATCTCCAGGAATGCTATGACGCTAACCCTCTTAACACGGTAAGAATGATCTGATTATGATGTCGACAAAATACGCAAGTCCACAAGCCAGCAAAGCCAAGAAACCTGCTAAAATACAATTACACAGTAAACACCTGTAAAGGAGCAAACATGGAGGTATGCCTCTACAATTGGGGTGCTCAATAGGATAAACCTGAGCTGCACCATTAGAGAGAAACGAAATGACGAAACACTGGTCAATTGAAAGACAGCCAACTACAATGCAAAGAGCACAGAAGTACTCAAGTAAATGATAGAATAATACCATTATGAGAGACAATAAGACAGATATGCACTAACATTGGAGAGCACTTCGATCATAATGTGACACAGTATACTCGTTACGTCACAAATAAAAGACGTGGTACCACCACAACTTTCTGGGTCATCATAGCTGTCATGGTGCCAGAAAGGAAATCAACTTTAATTTCCAAAGAAGCTATGGAATGGTGGTATTGTACAAAACAGACTCAAAAATGAACATTTTCCAAAACTCTTGTCCTGAAAAATGTTACTTTTATAGGAATTTCGTTACTAGTTAAAAAATATACGCAGTTAAAAAGATGTGAGTCTACATATATAAGCAGTGAATAAGAAGCTAGTAGCCTCTTCTAGGATTCATCCAAAACTACTGATCTTTTCAAGCAATACTTTTACATTAATGGCAAGTCCAAATTCTCTTGATAGCTATTTCTATTGCAGATTTGTTCTCTGCTCATCGCTTCACTATTACTCAGTGCTAGATTTTACTGAGCCCCTACCTGTCTTAGCCTTTAGGGATTTCGCGCTTAGTAGCAGCCGGTGGAATTCGAACCCTCGACCTTGTGTGCGCAAGGCGTCCGCGCTACCACAAGGCGGATATTGGCTGGTCATTCCACTGAATGTAGCTATTCTGTGGTAGCCATGGGTAAATGGCGTCCTCGATACTGTGTTGTGGCTCCTTCTCCATTCGGTTGAATCACGGCGGTGGTCTGTGGTTGAATTCCGTTGACGGAGTGAAGGACAGGGGCTCAAAACCTAAGCACTGAGTGATAGTGAAGCGATGAACAGAGAACGAATCTCCAATTCAAGAAGACCTTAGCTCCGTCAACGGAATTCAACTATTTCTGTAGTTGACATACGCAGTGCTATTCTAAAATATTTCAAACTTTTTAGGCTCTCCATGCTACGGACAGAAATTTTAGGTCTTACAAGAATTCAAACACATGTAGGTAATCCTCTTGACGTGGAAAACAGTTAAAGGACCAGTAATGGGCGTGAAAAACTTTTCAAATGTAAAAGATAAGGATAAGAAATAAACGTCTACACTAATTTTCAAGGCCAGCGATGTTCTGTTGATACGATTTTTTGTAGATTAGTATCGTCACACTCATCACCATCTTGGTCGTTCTTTCCGGACTGAGCAGTAGAAAATCGACACAGTTTTCTGTGGGACAGCCATGGCTCTGACGTAGAACTTGCTCTACGCTAAATCTGATAACTAATCCAATGTGCAGTGGTGTTGACTCATCAAAAAGGATAGAAGGATAGAAAATATACATTAACCTTAAGTATTTATCCTACCTTTGCTCAGAGCTTTCTACAAAACCAGGCCTTGCTTGGCTGGATACCAATTCAAGCCTAGCTCTACAATTCTGAACTAGAAATAACATCAATCTACATGCTCAGCTGAATCTATCTGAACTTACACCCAACCATGTCTACCGAACATATAAAAATTCACGAGACCACGCTCATTCGTTAGCACTGAAATTCGACTATGTGAGGTTTCTACAATCAGAGCCAGCACAAGCAATTTTAACGTACTATGAATTATCATTCTTCGTAATACAGACGTTAGAAATAGAAACGCAGTTATCAAATCGAAAATTACGACAATTGAATTGGTTTCCAATGTAGACTTCGCAATCGATGAAACATCTTTTACTTTCTTGTTTGTTTACTGTAAAGAGAAGGGTAAGACCATAGTTATTCCATTTTCATGTAAGATGGTCGGTCTCGCTTGATGTTACGCAGTACGTATTCCTTTGAGGAGTTACTTTGTTGGAACAGTTTTGACGTCAAAACCCAGACCTTCTTCCCGCTACGCTGAACCTCCAAGATGGCGACAAGCGTAGCGTAAATCTGACATCTGATTTAAATTATAACAGGTAGACAAAATGCAACAGGGACACAAAACTGCTGAGAAAGGAATGTTCATGCAAGTTACTAATATTTGAGTAAAGAAAAATTTTCTTGGCATAATTCTGCTTCAAAATACACTTCGGAAATTCATATGAAGTGGTAATCAACCATTAGTCTGGTATCAACATCAACTGGCATAAACAAATTGCTGAATTAGTGGACTCCCGCAATATAATTATCAATCTCTGTGTCACACCATACCCAAAAACAATGACAATGAGATGCCGCAATTTTTTTGAAAAAAAAGGAAATAAGAGTAGAACTATTAAACACATTTCTTAACTTTGGGCCGACATGAGCATATTAAATGTGAAGGTAAAATCAAACTGAGGCTGCTTCTAGAATACAACTAAAAGGCAGAAATGCCAATAATTCACGTTAATTTTATTGCACATTTTGTCGACTAAATAATGTTGATGCAAATTTACCATTGACAGAAAATGTTAGTTAACTTACGGCAATTGGTAGATTCATCAGTGAAATCAGCACAGTGTGCATGTCCATCACACCTGCTAGAATTTAAAATGCATGCTGGCTTAATTAAACACTTCCACCACGCATCTCCAGGACATTCATCTAAAAAAAAAATTCATGGTTTGCGCAAGATGGAAGCAGGAAAAATACTTACACCAAATATATTCCTTGTTCATTAAACACATTAATTCAATTTTTCCTGAACCACAATGAGACTTTCCAAATGGAGGGAAAAAATCTCGCAACATCAGCAAAATGAAACACATGAAGAACAGATGGCAGATCTAGGCATGCATATGTATCAAACATTTATCAAAGCACTAACAGATGGGTCCCAAATGCTGTGACATCATGGAGTCTGTCGCCTGCAGCGGATAAAGTCATGCAGACGATGATGGTTATTGAATTGATTTTCAATAAGTTTGTCCGGTCATATCAATACAAGAACGCTTGCTGTCTTCAAATTATTACATGAAATAAGCCTGTACAGCTGCCCTCAAAGTGTATCCACCCATATCATCAAAAATCTATATTCAAGTGCTTTCGTTTAATAAATCAATCAAAACAATGATTCACAAGGAAGCATACTCCTACCCGCCCCAGCTATTAAGTTATATTCACCTAAGAAATGCTGTGTCGCTATGCAGTCTGACATAAGATTGCCTATCGGCTTACAAAATCCACAGTTTTGCCAGAGCAACATCCATTTCATTGTCAAGCGTGGTATCCCATACAGGCAATTGTACAACAGCACGACTAGACTTTGGGAAGAAGAACATAACAAATTTGGTAACAACTTTAATATCTCTGCAATGAAGTAACTCCATGCCCTCAATGAGCATATGGGCATCGGCTTCGCCATGTGAATTGTGAATGGTATTTCATTAAAAGGCACCATAATTGACTCACATTTGATTACCTTTAGTCAGATTTGGCACCTGGTTGCACTGTAATGATAGTGTCAGGGCCCAATGCAGGTTTATTTTTTGAGTGCTAGTTGTTCAGATAGTCATAATTATTTTGCAAGCCAGAGAACCTGTCAAGCCTTAGTCAATATTGATGCTAAACAGAAACAGAACATGTGAAATCTGTTTTTAATCACCTAACATGAGCACATCTCAAACAGGTCACATCCTGAGTTCTGGATATCATGTGTAAATAGGAGCACGAAATGAGTGCACTGCAAATGTCTTCAACACTCGGGCAATATGCATGGGTTCCATTCATTGAGATATATTTCATAACGTGGCGAAGAAAATTCCCCACGTGATTTTCGGGCGCCGATCTTTGCGTGCCCAAAAGCAGTCAGTGCTGTCAAATAAGGGCTGTATTAGGCCATGAGTGTGAAAGTCCTGGGAATATTTGATGCATATTGATTGTGTGCGGATCAACATGAACATATTCTTTAAAGAGAGGCCTTGATTATGCTCAGTGACATTTCAGTTAGAGTGCGGGAATTCATCTTAGTTGGATTTCACTTTGTCAAAGCTTACTTGTAACTGTATGTTTTTTGCTCATAGCCAGCATTATGCAATTTGACTGATTAACAAAAAAAGATGATCTCTTGATTAGTATGCCAGGTGAATAGCAGCCCACATCAGGCTTCTAAAGCATGAAGTTACAATAAGCTAACATATATTTACTTTGTGCTTTGCTTGTGGTATGAGTGCTCATAGTGTGTTACGGTGGTTTTTACTCCGATACATAGTCATTGTTCTTGTTCGTGGGTGCACCCATGTAAGGTTGAGTGTGCCACAAAGCATGCTTAAAGCTACTTCCAGATTCACAAGTTCTGGTGCATGGCGTCTTTCTCGTTATGTTGTTCTATTAAATCTATTTTCCACTTTATTCCAGTGTAGCTATGTCTTAGTGCACTAGTCTGCAATAGTTACATGTGCGTTCAAAGTGGTACATTTTCATATTTTAGAGTATGTAAATTTTCCAGGACCGGTCAATATAATTTTCTTCAATTTTGGGGCTTTCTTATGCCATCTATCCTATTATCAGAGGGATAGAGCAGAGTCAGAGCAATTCTCCCTGTTAAAGAAGGAGAGCGGTCTCATTTATATTTATTGTTATTTGCACTCATAACATATATTATTTGCATATTAGTGATAAGTCAAATAGCATTGTGGTGAGAAACAATGAGAAGTCAGCCACGACTGTATCCACTTAGCCAGTGTAACTCTACACAACTGGTTTACTGGTTAGTTCAATTTAGTATAATCTACAGCCACATGGCATGTATTTGTACGGTTGTAAAAACATTCTAATGTTCGCACGTGCTCAGGTAGCAGTTAAATCACGTGTACAATACCTCAGTACATTGTATAGTTCCCATGATCCCCAGCTTGATTCTGAAGACACAGGTCACTAATGTAACTTTTGTTTCCTTTCTTATCTACCAAAAAAATAAGGTCAAATTTGGTTTGACGAAGGAATAAGAAATTAGTGACGATTAAAAAGAAAAAATCTCTATAAATATTTGACAACACTGATCATCAGTAGGTGTCCTAATAAGCCATGAAGAAAGAACAAAACACTTTGTGTAATGAGGGAGGGGGGTATCTTATATATACATAAAGGTGGACATTACCCCAGACCGTGACAGTTGTATCTTTGAAAATGCCTAGGCAGGAAGTAGCAGTAACCCATGGACCATTGCTACGGTGCCCAATGATTACATGCACATGGAGGGGAAGTGCACTCAAACGTTGTGCACTATGTAATGGGGAAGACATGATTAATCTGGTCAGGACAGCTGTTAGCAAGTGATCCTTGATTACTCAGGGATCCAAATATCTTTTGATATTTGCTTCAAATTTTTACATTGGTCAACTTATTGGTCAACGGCTTGTATTTTTCTTGATAGCACTATGACATCAGCTCAGATGTATGAATTGTTCCACGGAAAAGTTGCTGGACAGACATGTGCTATTATTTCATCAACACTGTACTTGTGCAAAGTGCAAATGGCTATTTTGTTGAGGTTCACAATGATTAAGGATGCTCAATGATTGGGCACACTGACACTGATAACAGAAGTTTTGCTTTTTTTGTTGAGATTTTCCAACTTTTCTTCGAAATTTGACCTAAGTACAGTAGGTCAGCAGGTCTCCCCAAACGAAGTAATGGACGTGGCAATGGCACCACAATTTAAAAGCACATGTAAATGAATCAAATATCAAACTAACCAGAATACATGAGCTTCCCCGTAACCTGCCGACTTCTATTGACCGAGTTCAAAAAACTTCACAATAATATCTGCCAACATCAAGAAGTGTCAGATTATAGATCACGAAAACTTCTTTGCGGAACCTATAGCCTGTCTCTACACGAATGGTTGCTATTTTATCCTTGGTAATATCAACATCATCCCGAAACCATGTAAGTGTTGGTGGTGGATAGCCTCTTGCAGTGCATCGGCTGCCAAAAACAGAAGGATAGAGCTCAGAATGTAGTGTGCGACTAACATTAGAAGACTCGATGGATAGGACTAAAATATGAAAGATAGACAAGTTAAGAAAAAACTTAAGACAGACAACCAGATATTAAGCGTATGTTGACAATGAATTATTATACAAAATTTGCTGACTTTGATTGCTGCAGAGTCATAACTGTACCCTAAATCCTCTCCTCAATAAGTCTTGACTCTCACAATAAAAATGATAGAAAAGCAACACTATCCATTAGCCAGGCAAACAAGGTCCAAGTTGAACAAGAGTTTTGTCACATGGCCAAAACAAGACCAGCAAAATTAGAAAACAAGAATCATGTTTTATCATTGTAAACAAAAAATTTCCACCTCTATTGCAAACTTTAGCAAAATCCGTTCTGAATCTGCACACAGCAACAATAAGTGGCAGAATCTCACTAAAAGAGAGAAAACAGGGTTGTGTACTTCACAGTGAAAATGCGCGAACAATGAGGTCATTTTCCAAACAGACAAGTATGGATGGTTGTCAGTTGATTCACCCGAAAACTATAAAGCTTTTAGTGAACCTCGCATTTCTAATGATGTAATTATCCTTAACAGTCTACCCAGCGAATACAACACTATAAAGAACAACATGATTGGGGTATGAACTGGGGGCATCGGGCACTGCAAGCATGAGGTTACATGTGGTAAACAACTACTGCACACCCAGCCTGCTAATAAGGGTGCGGTAAACAACTACTGCACATCCCGCCTACCATAAGGGTGCGGTAAACAACTACTGCACACCCTGCCTGCCAATAAGACGCAGTAAACAACTACTGCACGTCTATGCCTGGTATACACCCAACCCTGTGATGCAGATAAATCCCTAAAATACAGTCATGCTTAGTTTGACCAAACCCCGAAATACGCTCTGCAGTGGTACCGATGTCCTTTTCTTTTAGCATGCTCAACTTCGATACAATGCGTGTATTCTCATTATATATCTTGCACACTTGTGCTACACACTCTTGCACACTTGTACTATGCATGCTTGCACACTTGTGCTATACACATTCATTGATTCATACACTATATCAACACACTAGTCATTCCCCATCCCCTGCGTTGGGCTTGTTAGTGCGAATCCAATCACACAATAGACAAGCAAACAGACTCACGCTGGGGGAAAAATCCCAGGCTGATTCTGACGATGAGACAACTAGTGGTTGGCAAGAACAAGCGCAAACCGATAGTGACGCTTGTTAGGGTGGGCAGAGTTATTTTTCTCGCTGAACTCTTACTAAGACTGGGGAGCGGCAGCATGCAGTAGAATATAAGGCTGCAATTAAACTAAGGAGCAATTAGCAAACACAAGTGACAAAGCTCAACACGGCAAAAGATACGCTTGCCGGCTTTCATCGAGTCAGTTTCACTGATATGGTAGCTGATATTGTAATTGGCTTGGCAGATATGAATGCGATATACCCTACCTTGGACATTCCATTTACTATCCACCATGTTTGCGATGTCTTTCAGGGAAGGGAGCTAAATATTGAACGAATGGATCACGCTGGGCTTGGACCATATCTACCATTGATACATGAACTCTGTCCACAGCGCAATGAAACGAGGGCATCCTCCACCTTTAACTGGATAAACATTCCTGGGAGTGGCGCAAGGACAGGCTAAAACCATGACTTGAACCTTGCAATCAAACCCAATAAAGATCAAATTCGCTTGATGTACACAGGGGCACATGTCGTCCTCCTCTTTGTGATGCTGATGGTTTGTTGCGTTGGTCAGAATTGGGAGGACCCATTGGCTTAGAGCCGATAGGGGTACTCGGTAGGAATTCGTGATGTGGTGGGATAGAGTGTTATGTTCTATAGCAAGTGAGTCTGACCAGGTTTTGGAAACATGTAGAAGGTACGTAGATGATATTGACATCATCCTGAGAGTACAAGAGAGCAATACTACATTTGATGAAAACATAACGTTTGATTCTGCGAGTATTGAACCTTGACAACAAAGTTCTACAACACTCTTCAAGAAATCCCTCTATTCAAGCCCAGATTGATCACACATCTTTCCATAATGACCTCAACATGCCAATCCTTGACTTAAATGTATGAATAGAATAATAAACTAGAATATTGAAAGATACACCTACCCCTGTATGTTGTTCTTCATGATTTCTATTCCAAGAGCATAACCTCCAACCTTGTGTTAGGGCAACGTTTGGCATTCCCTAATAAAGTCAAGTGCACCATTCTGACCTAGGAAACAATCCAGATTATGCAAAACTGCAGTCAGGACTTGGATTGAAAGGTCACCGCAGAACACCTCTCTCAGTTTATGCTTTGCCTTCGGTTTTCTGGACACCACAATTGCTTTCACGAGAGTCTGCCTTGAAGGCCTGCTGCTCAATGCTGCAAAAGGATGCAACAGGAGAAGGAAGCCTGTATAGGTCTCGAGAGTGAAAAAGGTCCGAGCATGACATTCACAAATGAAGAAAGAGAGAGAACAGGTACATCCGCTACAAGTGTGTGATATTATTACTTCAACACCTGGGTTGGCTCTTCTAAGAACTCATCGGAAAGAGAAGTAAGGTCTTCTGACTCAATACACATATTGTGGGACAGTCAGCTTCTAATCGGAAAAGTGAGTTACAGAGGTCTAATGCGCCAGGAGCTGTGTGTGGCTCTAAGACTGATTGTTTTGACTGTACTGGTTGAGGACCATGCAGCACAGAGAATGTTACATACCAGATTGTGTGTGTTTCCTGCCAGCATAAGTACATCAGTGAAATCTCTCATCATGCATATTGGAAAGGCAAACAATATAATCAATCCTTGAGAAGATCAGATTACTGTTCTCCACTAAGGAAACATGCTCAAGAAGACCATGACAGCAACCCACCATAGTATAAAATGAATGTGATGGAAAGTTTTTGAGATGATGCCATGCTAAGACGAACTAGAGGGGCTGCCAGGATAGGTGATATGGAAGACCAATGTTTGCTTAATTCTAAAGCAGAATAGGTCCAGGTTCATCTCCTTGTCTCAGTGTTGTTGACTCCTTATACAGAAGATGCAAATGAGACCATTCCAGTCAGGAATAGTTTTTCATAAATGCTTATACCCTGTAGTAACGTTAAGTACACATGATGAATTGCACTTCTACTTATATCTCTTCCTTTCAATTTCTGTTGATTTCTCACTTCTGACCTCACCGGGAGTGATCATTCTGATCTCATGGCGAGTGATTATAAGTGCTCGCCATGTGATTCCTCAGCAAGGTTTTATGCCTATAGTAGATTAAGCCTCTTGTTCAAGACATTGATAAGGTCCTCTTTTGGATGAAACATGTTCGTGTTTGTATAGGTGTGTCATTGTAGCTTCGGTGCGTACTAAGAGTTCATGCTCTGGATACACTTTGCTGAATTTTGCTAGGTCCAATATAAAATTGAGAAACTCTTTCATTGCTTTGTAAAAACAAACTTCTAGTACCCATTCTGAAGTCAATCAAGAAAATGCCTTGTCGACAGATAAATGAACAGACAGATGGAGAGACAGACATTTCTGCTACAGCAGGAGTCCAGCTGTTGTGCAGCTTTGTCTTGCAGGTCTTGAAAGCTTGCTCAGCTGAAATCAATTGATACTATGGTAAATCCTCAATAAGGCTCCAACTCCTTAAAAAAAACCTTCTCCAATAGCATCAGCTCCCAAGGTTAGATATGAAATTTACAATTGTCAAATAAGAACTACCATTGTCAAAAAAGCCACCAGGGGCTAAGTTAAGTTTAAAATTTTCCCTCAAATGGTTGGGCTTAATTAAATTAGCTGTCAGAGGCTCAACATGAAGCCACTATAAAACAAATAAGGACAACGTGGCAAGAAGCCCTACACTGCTTAATAACTCTACTAACAGAGTAGCTGTAGAATTACGGGATTCAAAATACTTTCTTCCTCTTCCTCTTCACTCTCAAATCTAATGACGAAAACTGGTCAGTTTTTAAAACTGAACCCTCAATTTAGGACTACACAGAGTCAATTTGTTTAGTGCAAATTAGACCCAGGAGGTTATTTCAAGAACATTCCATATTTCAGCAATGGTTCTGGATATTTTCTTTTGTTATTGATAACATTCATATCCATCAATGTTTAATTACATATTAGACTAGTTTGATTTGTCAGCAGTTATGTAAGTTTGGCAGATGAAATACAATTCAGTAGTTCTTGAATGCATAAGCCAGCAGAACAAGGAACGAAGACAGTAGATATCAGACAATTAATACACCGTAATGCTTCGAATAAGTACCCCCCTCTAATAAGCACCCACCCAAGAAATGAAATTATTGAAAAAGCGCTACCCTCGAATAAGCACTCGCCCTTTACATAAGTGCCCACCCTCAATCGTCAGAAACTGGTGCTTAATTCGAATTTTCGACAATAAAATAATTGAAAGGTGATATAGTAAGAAATCTTGAACAAACATCCCAGTTTTTTCAGCTTACATTTTTATATTTATCTTTTTCGTCTTTATTTAAATTGTTCGTAGATCTGTTTTTTTAAATAAGCGCCCCCCTCAAATAAGCGCTTCCTTGAATAAGCGCCCACCTGAAAGCTCAAACAGTTAGATAAGCGCTCGGGCGCATATTCGAGGCATTATGGTAAATACAATTCAAAAGGCAGCACTTACATTCAACAAACAAATGAGCAGAATGACTAGTAACATTCAATTCAACACCAGCGGAATCATAGTAAACAACACACGTATAGTTGCCGTCGTCTTCACTGTGAACATCTTGAATAACGAGGGTGTGGTTAACCAGTATCTGGGAGCGATTTGTAAGGTCTCCATCAAATGCTTCTGTGTTTCTTAACCAAGTCACATTTATAGGCACCGTTGCATTTAAAAAAACACAATCGAAGGCAGCAGAGACTCCTTCTCTAACAGTAGCACTAGAAGGGCCTTTAGTGATGACAACTGGAGATCCTGCAAACAAACAGAGAGGGAATTGAAGCGAGAAAAATGCTGCACAGTAAATACCAGGCCCTGCAAGACTTACACATGCAAAATGTGACCATTTAAGTAACTGGCTACAAATTGAAGACTTATAAGATCAATTTTTGCACTTGATGCCGTCAATCATCTTTAGAGGTGAGCAAATCATTTACACATGCCAGAAGGTTCACTCATCAAACATAAGCTGAGCAAGAAATAACTGCATAAACAGTTTCATTAGTGTTGTGAATACTATGACAAGAAAAATTTAAATGATTCCAATGAGGAATTTGAAAGTATTGATGATATAGCAGATGAAAATGACAAAATGACATAAATAAAATACCGTAATGCTTCAATTAAGCGCCAAGGGGCATCTATAACATTTTTATGAAATTCTTCTTTTTTTCTTACGTATAAACTTTATATATCAATGAAATATACGGTAGATTACATGTCAATATCATCGTAAACATCATTTTTTTTAAACGTCATCTTTTTCGAGTGTCCATACACTTGCAAGAAAATAAAAGTCCCAAAACTTAAGTAATAATGTAGTGGTGGTAGTAGTTTTACATGTGTTAGTTAGTGTATCTCTAATAAACACCCCTCTAGAGGGGGACGTCTACCTGAGAGGGCGTTTATTGAAAAATCTCCTGAAAAAGGGGGGCGTTTATTCGAGATGGGCGTTTAAAAGAAGGGTGCTGATTAATCAAAGCATTACTGTAGAACCACAATTTCTTCTCATCCGATTACCTCGCACACTGCATATGAAACAGAAGATAAGGCTTCAAGCCAAAACCCAAACCTAGGCCGGCAGTAATTGCATTAATTACCACCCAAAGTTACACTCATTGTCTCATGCTGTGAATGCTATAAAATCTTGTGGTCTGTCTGTCTATCATATCTCTTAGTTGGTGTGTTTTGACCTGAAGACAACCCTATATCGCACAGATGCGTCATTGGGACACAACATGTCCACATATCATGAAAGCAACCTTGTGTTATCATGCTCTTACAAGCCAACTGTTGAACAATCTTCAGCGGGCATGTTCTGCGAAAATAGATTGAGGCCTCATTTCACAACCATACTAGATACTAGAATATCTTCCCATTCAATCATTCCCTACATTACCAATGCCAGTAAGCCTGCTGGTTGAGCTGCTACCCGGACATCTCAAATAAGGTCTCTTCGTCTCTCGTCTCCAAGGTGACCGGGACAATTACCCCGGATAACTTTTTGAGGACCATAGCCATCGTGGTTCCTTTGACACAAGGTGTGGATTTTAATTACAATAAACAACAAGATGCTTCTGAAGCTCTTCAGTTTGTGCTTGATGAACTGAAGGGGACATCCACAAATGCTGTCTTCAATGCAACTACGTATGTTTGTATTACGTGTGACATTTATTTAGCCTCATCTTCACCAGAGGAAGGCTGTGATATTGTGCTCTCCCTGTCAGCGAGTCTATCAAGGATTCCTTGAAACTGTTTCTTGAGGTTGAGGCTCTGTCTGGCATCAATGCTTGGTTCTGTCCATTGAGCTAGAGTCTTCGCTTGAAGTACTAAAGAGATGTCCTTCTCAATTGTTGGGAAGGTACCGATCCTGCAGCTTAAAAGGTCTAAGGTCATTGACGGTACGATCTCCAAAGACACCCGTCACATGTCCTGCCTGTTCTCTGGACAGCCTCATCTGAACGTACCAGTCAGAGTAGATGACAATGTATCCATCACCAGGAGATTTAATCTGGTTGCAACAATTAACCACTAAGGTGCATTGCATTCTAGCGGCCATTACTGGGCATAAATTCGGTGTCGGAAGTCTGGAAACTGGCTCTGATATATGGGCCCGTGAAATACATTTAAAGCCACTACCAGAGTCTCAAGTGCTGGTGCCCAGATGTTTGCATTTATGTTACGAAAAATCCCTGCCTGCGGGAAGGACCGTCGAATTTTTCAAATTTCTCTTTTGTGGTTGGTTTTGCTTGTCCTTTTCATCGATAGCATATTCATACCCTGCATAGGAGGGGGTGCATATCACACTCTACAGGTTGCTTTCCTGATCTCTTAACTCCTTACGTCCTGCAGCGCCCATCATGATGCTAGTCGTGTTGCTTGCTCATCTCCTATCTTTATCACGCATTCTCGTGCAACGAAAAATCCTTGAGACTTTTTAACAAATTAGGGGCACATAAAAAATAATACTGTGATTTAAGCAAATAGCTTTGTGTTATTGCCAATTTCACAGTCACCAGACAAAATAATATGTCTCTACTTAGGAATCAAAATGATCTCTTTTTTGAATGTTAGATAAGGAGATACTTGTCCCCTGCCTGACCTACAATTCATGGTGTGAAGATGACTTTGTGAAAGTCCATCGACCAGTTAAAAAATTAAGGACTCAAAGTAGCTTCAAAGTGATACTAAATATTTTTATCCATTGAACATCAAAGCAAACAGTCACACAAGCACAAATGAAGCAAGAAGGTAATAGAGACAAAGAACTGTTGCAATGAATATCAATGAAAATACCAAACCAAGAGCTATCAACTCACCACTGACACGAGCAGCAACCAAGCACATCAAAGAAAGAGTTGCCAGCATCATAATTGTCTAGGCATACTGCTGCTACGAAAATTCGAATGAAAAAAAGTTACTGCCTTCTATAGCAGCAAGAAAAGGAACAATGCAAACATCTGAAACAATAACCATGATAAGCCATGCACAGCAATACTGGGTAACATTTCCATTATAGACTGCGAAAAGTGTGAAGAAGTTCTACCTACACCAAAATTCCATCGTTCTCCTCAAAAGAAAGTATCTGAAGATAAAGATCTCAACTAATGAACATCTGAACTGAACCTGGTGGTGGCTTGACCTAATTCACGCCCAGGAGGTGGTGATCCACAACCGATTTGTTCATTTCTTGTACTGCACTTTGAAATCTACACCAGAAGAGGATCATAATGAGTGTACAATTAATCCAAGCTCTGAATTATTTGCAGATTCTCTTTACTGCTTACAGCTTCACAGTCTACCTTCTACTGAATCCTTATCTGAATAGGCCTAATTGTCGTCAACCAAATTTAAAGTTTTTAACATCGTCACAAATCTAATTCATTCTCAAACAATCTCAAGAAAGAATAGAAAAACATCAACAGAGAAATATCATGAAAATCGCTGGACAACAGACACAGGCGCATTTCGGCCCAACCGTAAAACCTTTTATTAAGTGCCACACTCCAATGAAAGCTGTGCTCGATTAAGCGCCACAGCATCAGAACTTCTTTTTGAATAAGCACCACTCTTGATTAAGTATCGCATCTTACATGCTAAAACGCAGCACTTAATCAAGACATTGTTACAGGAGATTTGAAAAGACATCCACATTATAACTCATTCTAGAAGAGTCCTTGGCCATTTCTATTTATCGAATGATATTTCATCAATTTCAAAATGGCTTTATTTAGCTATGTTCTCCATCAGCTCACAGATCTCATCTGCTTAAGAAACACTGCCCTCCAATAACACTACCCTCGATTAAGCATCACACAAATGTCAAGTTTCAAACAAGCACCATGACATGCACACGTAAGAAATGGATTATTACCAGTCCCACAAAACTATCATGGAAAAGGCTGGATGCATACACCACTCTTGTTTTGACTCTTCACGAAAATAATACGGAATATGATGGATTTGCACCTGTCAATCTTGAACTGATTTGAGTAAAAAAAAAGAAAGCTCAACATAGTGAACCAATAGCAGACTGAAAGAATTCCTTAAGGAGCCGATACCGATAATTAAGTTTTAAAAAACTATCCTACTAGACTTCATAGATACTGCTCATCAGAAAAGGTAATTATTAGAAGTTAGCCAGGACAGCAAAGTACAGTGAACAGTGTGTGACTCAAAAGAGCACTAAAAACAAGTGGCTGAGGATGGTTTAAGAATGACTAAGAATAGGGAATGACGACTTGTTAATGTGCCGTAATGTAAAAAATTGTCAGGGAAAAAATTGTAGCATGCTAACTTTGAGGATAATTCTTTAGAGTACAGGCATAAAAGACTTCCAAGCTCTTTCTCATTGTGTAAAAATTTCAAACTTGGACAAGATTTGACAGTAAAGCACACACCACACATTTATAAAAAGGGATGATACCAGAAAACCGATCCAGCAAGGCTTATTGAGGTAGAGAAAAATTAGGAATGTAGGAGGAGTGAGGAGAGTTGATGGCGTATGACTTGCTTGCTTCAGGTCTTCCATTATCTTTCTCCACAAGCTGCAGATAAGCTAGACTAGCATAGTCCCTTTTATCAGAGGAACCTTACGTAGCATTTGACAATTTCACCTCTCAAGCTACCCCCACAATCAGACAGAGATAAGGCAGGATTTGACAAAGGGACGAGTGAAATTTGGCAATACTATTGTCATCACACTGGTCAAACGCCAAGTGCATGCATGAATTTTTTGCTTGCAGAAACCTGTTATTTCCGCCACTGTTCCATCTGTCAAGCATTGTTCCGATGATAGACACTTCGAAAGTAATGATTTGTGCGGGGGTAATTGCTGCAGGAATTACGCATATTTGCTGCCATGCATTGAATTCCCCCAGGCTAATTATCGATGGGCGGTATAACAGCTGTAAATTAATGTCAGATTGCTATGATAGCCAAGATTCACTAGTCTTTTTCTCCATTTTCTTCGAGTGGGCAGTGGTTGTTGGTTATTACACGTCATGCTTAAAGGAACACAATCGCCTAATTTTTTGTTAACTATCCGTAAAAGTCACCATGCAATATTAGCATTCCAAACAATGCTTTAAGTAAAAGTTGTACATTTCCTACAAATTCCAGGTTTCGTATTTAGTCGGCAGGACTCGGTGGAGTTCTCGGCAGAGAAACATATGATTATCACCTGATTTAAAGGAGAGGCATATGTGATTATCAGGCAGTTTCAGACAGCAAGAAGTCAGACCAGTTATTGGTATTACTGCCATTACAGGCATTGCAATTCCTTCAAATACACAATTAGCTCGGCCATTAAATAATCTGCTATTGAAATACTTCTCCCAGCTGCAGATGAGGACAGCTGCTAACAGTATACGCTTCTGTATTGCATTTCAGGAGAATGGACTAATTAGGGTGTGATCGGTGATTGCTGCCGAGAGCCGAGAGAATTTTGACAGTAAAATAAGAAAACTTCGAAATAAAATATTTACTGAACGGAGCATCAGAATGCAATGAAACTTCATACATATGATGACCTAATCATCAGCTCTCCGTCAATCACGTAAAAATCTGAGAGATTGTGTTCCTTTAATTTCTTTACTTCGAAGTACCAGAGGAAGACTTGCTAGTCTACATAATATAAGCTAGCGTAGTGCCTTTCCATCTTTGAATTCAGCGGAAGGCGTAACATGCTGAGGAGGCCTAATCAGCCCGAAACGTGTCCATGTCTCTAGTTCAGCCCCTTCAGTAATCGATTCGCGAAAAAGGTGAAAGGACTGGTAAACAAGCATATACTGAGTTTTGATGTGTGAGCTAGGGGATTTACAGCAATGATAGGGCAAATATGCAAGTGTCAAACAATGCCTTTCAAAGAAAATACTTATCACAATTTTTGATGCAGTAAACAAATAGGAAATTGAAACAAATTTTCAGCTGTTACCTGAGTAAAACCAAAAATGCAAAAAAAAAAAACACGTTCTCAGACAACCACTTGAAATAATTACAACTGAACCAAAAGAGAATAACTATCACATAAATCAGTAGCACACTACAACAAGGAGCACATAAATAGAAACAGTACCAAGCACAGGGACAAAAGTTATAATGGGACAGTTGCAAAGAGTCATGAGTAGTGTAAAATTCGCATGCATCTTTTCAAATCAATATCTTGCAATATATTTACATCATCCACGGCCAAAACGCCTTCAAAAAATAATCATATGGACATCACAAGTGTATTGATCAAATTTATCAAATCGTGCATGTGAAGATATCCCTCGTAATTAAAAACCATGAAAGTACATAAATGAACCCCACTTTTAAATAAATTTCAGATAAAAACACAATAAAAAATATCACAGAAGGAATATCGCAGAAAAATATCAAACAAGGTAGGGTATATACAGTGAAAGAGTACTCATGTTGACTATTTAAACTGCGCAGGTAAGTTGATAAACACACAAAACTAATCAAAACTATCAACATCCACCCCACCACAGATATAGCAATGACACTCTCCAAACTGCCCCAAGAAGTTGTTCTTTCCTGAAGTGTTCATCTATATTTAGTACAATAGCTTTGATTCACTGTACAGTACAAGCAACAATTAATATACCCACAATCATAGGCAACAGATTTGAGCATTTGTGCTACCATTTTGCCCCACAAGCAAAGTAAAATTATTTACATGCACGGAACCGCAAATGATAAGGAGCAGATGGGCTATGGAACCATTCACATAGTACGTATATACAAAGGGGGTGGGGGTGGGGGGTCCCTCAGTACCGTACACTTGCGTACGAGGGAGGGACAGCCTGGTATGTACTCACAAAATATTTACGGCAGCTTCACAAAGGACTTAACAATATACAATACTTCAGTAAAACATGTTTATCCTGGCATTCCCTATCCATCTCTATTTTCTTTTTTCAGTAAACAAACTCACTTGTGCTTTAAATGCTGTTGGGCATTTATGAACATTGATGTTTGATTTATTTATAAAAACACTGCTGCATTATTTGCATTATTCTCAGAGTTTTATGTTAAATATATTCCATTGAATTAACCTTTCATGTTTCCATGTTCCTAAAAGTTATTTTCACGCATCTATGTTCCTGAAAGTCACATAGTTATTTTGATCTGTAATATCTTCACTCTCCTTACATAAAAGTTACCAATGTTTTATTTACATATTTAAGGCTTCCACGAAAAGTACCTACTAATAAGAGTTGGAAAATGCTTATGCGTACGCGTGCACACATGGAAGGAGGGGGTCCAAATTCAGCCATTTTGGTCTGTACATACTATGTGAATGGTCCCAATGCATAAGAAACAAGACTGTTCAAAAATCGTGTTTTGGTTAACTATCAGCTACCTGCAGCAAGGCTGTCTCTAATGTTTCAAGAAATTTAGAGAACAAAAGGCGTGGAATTCAGTCCACTATTGCAAATAGGTAGAAACAGCATTGAGGCACAAGAAAAAACTCTTAAAAAGAACATTTCTATTTTGGCTAAAAAAACTGTTATGTGAAAAACCATTCGTCCAGGATGATAGGAACGACTTTGTATGCTGAAATATGTGCAATTCGAAGTCATCCTTTTCACTTCTTTGCAGTCACTCTAAGTTGCACTACAAGCTAAACTCTTCACACTTAAAACAGCATAAATTATATAGCACTTGTACACTCCAACTACGTTCCAAGACTGTCAGGCTGGATCCCACCCTCTCTTTCCTGCTCTCACATACGTAACCTTGTATACACAGATCACAACTACAAACACCCATTTGAATGGCACGGTTGTTCACAAGCAGATTGAGCTCAAAATTTTCACCAGGCCTTCCAGAATTTCATGAACAAAATTACTGTTTGTGCAATGTTCACAAGGAGCAAATTAGCACGAATAAAACTTCGTTTGCCTATCCATGTCTTATACATATACATACGTAATTTATATCGCCCAATGCTAGCAGATGATGGAATGACAAAACACCGAAGCGAAATGAGAGACGAAACAGCAAATGTTCTGTTGATAATGGAGTGTACT
>JAOBRC010339794.1:0-12950 GCA_027575255.1 Scolionema suvaense
GGGATATTGGTTGATGTCCCATTTGCGATGTTTTTCTTGAACACTCTCCTCCGACATCAGCAGTCAGCTCTGTATAGTTCAATCGATGAATTGCCATCGCTAGATATTGAAATGTACAAGAATTTCAATTTTATCAAGGTATTGTGAACTCAATTGATTGTTTTTAGATATTTTACTCTGCTTTTGCCAGTGTGTTGGAGAAAGATCACTGTCATAATGCTTTAACTTTTCCTGATCAATTTGTCTTATGAGGGAGCGCTCATTTATATCGTAAGTCCTTCTTAAATTTTTTCTACACAAATTTCTCTTTCAGAGCCCAGGTTATCTTTATTTGTGTAGCATTCATGCATAATTCTGCATGTAAAAAGACTATTTCTGCCAGTAATCCGAATAAGAAATTTAACATTGGTCATTGGCTTTCAGAAGTTATAGAAACTGCTACAGTTTTGAACTTGTCTTTCCGTCATGATTGTCACATGATGATGATCTCATGCACATTTAGACATGTTTGTTAAGTTGATGTAGTCCTCATATTGAGGTGAGGATATGTGTTGATTTGTTGTCACTCTGCAGTTCGTTCAACATCAGAAATTGAGTGTCTATGAGGTGATTTTCCGCTTGGACAATACTGTAGTAACGAAAAATGTTGCCGCAGTTGAAATTATTCGCTTCAAGAAAGTTGAGTAGGCTGTTACTAAATTTTTGCTGCGGCAAAAGACCTGCTGCTCACTATCTCTGGACATGCTCCGAAGTGAACAAATTCGCTCCGCCACACATTCTGCTCATGTAAATTTTCTGCTCAAGAGATGTGTACATCCAGGTGTTGCTGTCTAAGTTGGATGTCCTCTTATATGGTTTACAGCTGATATTCCCTTGTTTATTCTGAACAGAATTATGAAGGTGATGTTGCTGACTTGGAACTTGTGTTTGCATATGACGAAGATGTACTTGGACAGGTGAGTCAAGTATTAGTACTGCGTCCCTTGTACGACCGCATCATACCCTTAATAAACCAGAACCTACTTGTATGACCGCATCATACCCTCAATAAACCAGAACCTACTTGTATGACCGCATCATACCCTCTATAAACCAGAACCTACTTGTATGACTGCATCATACCCTCAATAAACCAGAACCTACTTGTATGACCGCATCATACCCTCTATAAACCAGAATCTACTTGTATGACCGCATCATACCCTCAATAAACCAGAACCTACTTGTATGACCGCATCATACCCTCTATAAACCAGAATCTACTTGGGCCACATAAAATTGATCTGTTGTTTTGTGTAGGCGCGCGCATGTCAAAAAATAGGCGCATTGTGCAATTTTTGGACATTATTTCCGCATGAAGTCCTTTTTCCCCCGCAAATTGCTGGTGTTTATAAGTTGTAATATTGTCATTTGCCCCTCCATGCATTTGGTTTGCTTTTTCTTACAGTAGAAGCTTGCCATCATCTCAAACAGCAGTGAATTTGAATGTCATTGGAGAGTTTATGTACTAAAGCTGTAAAAGAACCAGACCAGTTTATTTAAAATGCCAGTAGTTTGGTGACGTAAGATTTTAGAACATGGTGGTTTTATTTGTTGTCATTCTGGTGAAAGACTGTCCTGTGGAGATATAAAATTGCTTACTTCAATTTTTTTAGCGTGTCACTCACGATTTGAAGCCTGGTGGTAGATCGATTAAAGTCACTAATGCAAACAAGTGAGCACACGTAGATGTTTTATTTAGATGTATTGTGATAATTGATTGACAGACTTTTTGACAATCAGTTCCACTCTTTTCGTCAATGGATAGAAGTTTGCTATTTTTAGATACTGTTTCTGGGGTATCAGCTTTACGCTTTTGTTCTTCAATAGCACTTGCTTGTTGTATACGAGAAAGAGGCCTGTTTTTGTTTTGTACTTGGCCGTATTGCACACAACAAACATCGAGTACCAGACTAGTATCAAGACAAAAAATTTTTTTTGTTACTGTATTCGGACGTTTCGCTTTTTCTGTTTTGATTTTTTTTCAGTGTTACATGCAATTTTTATTCACTCTATGTAGACTTACATATATACACTTGATGGCTCGTCATCGATTGCACACTCAAATAAAAGATCAGAGCGTTGCCTTCATTCGTGGTTTTCGATCACTGATTTCACCAGATTGGTTGAGTATATTTTCTGGACCTGAGCTTCAGCGATTAATATCTGGAGATACCGGTGATATTGACCTGGTGGATTTAAAGTAAGTTCTATTCAGTGTATGCTTGACTTGCTCAGCTTCTTTGTTGATTTAGTATTATTTTTTTAAAAACATACCTTCGAACTATTTAAATAGAAACGGTTTACTAGAGTGGAAATTCACATTTGAATAATGATTAGTAAGTCTAAACGGTGAATGTTGAGTCATAATTATCAAGTCTAAACATTGTCCATTGAATAATGATTGTGAAGTCAATGTATAGAACTGGTATACCAGTGAATAGGTTAATGTGTTACAATTATTTCTTTTTCTATGTCAGCAATTTGGATGGGAATAGTTTTTCATTCGTGTCTCTTTTGAACTTTGATACTGAGTCGTAGTTGCTAACAAAACAGAATGTACCCATTCACTGCGACATTTTTTGGTGAATGGATTAACTTTTCAATAGAAGTTGCGGAGGCCATCCTGCTCTGTTGTCACTTCACAAAATCACGTGTCTGATTTGACATTTAAAACACTTATAGTTATTTCTGAGCGGTTTAACACAGATGATAATCACAAGAAAGATTCTATAACCCACATTTTGAATATTTCGCTCAACCACTGAAGAATATTATCAGCTGAATGTAAACTAATTACCGTAAACGTTCTCTATGCATTTTCAGATTGTTAGGTTTTATCGCTTCCATTGCTTTGAACATCCTCTGTCGAGTGCATACTTTTGCGGACTGAATCGGACCGTTAGTTAATACAGATCTGCTGCGGAAAATGTCTGCATGACTTTAAATACTGTTGGAAATTGCTTTGATCGGCATTCGTCAGTTTTAATACTGTACTGGGTGTGGTGTGAACACCACATGTCTCCCGTATTGTTTTACGTGCTCAAAAGCCATACGCATGAAAAGAAGCAATACTTTACTGTCAAAAGCAGTCATTCCGTTCTGTTGTCAATTCCTGTAAAGAAAATGCTTCATAATGTCATACCCACACTGACCACATGAAGTTAACCATTCATAACTAGGCAGAGACCTGCATGGGTTCAACAATAGAAATTAGGTTCAATTATGCTATCAGACAGCTGAGAGTCTACCGATAGAATACATGGGTTTTCAAGTCCTCTATATTCCTATCACCAAACGTTCATGGTGACGTAGAATTTCACATTTTCTAAAGTTCCCCATAATAGGAAGCAGTAACATATGCTTGCAATAACCTACACACCTCGCTAAACATTCAGCGAAAAAAACTCTCACTTTCACTCTGAGAGTCAGATCCGGGCTGCTGCGACGGTATGCAGACTACTAACCCAATGATGTCAGTACGTCTTCCTATATGAGCCAGTGGGTTGGTACTGTGTATTTCATCATGGCAGGCAAAGTTTCATTCTCGGTGGAGTTGTTTTGCTTGCCAAATTTGCATCATCAGTAAACAATATTCTTCTCTTAAAGCAATATACCGCTCTAAAACCATATTCTACTTGGTGATAGATCTTGGAAAAACATGAACACTGGTTTTTATTTGGGCAAAAAAGCTTCAGTTGTTCTTCTGCAATGTCACTTTAAAGTTTGATATTTTTCACTATTCCTCTGATTCTCAATTTTGCTCATCAGTGACGTCATTTAAGACCGTTCCTAAGGTCGATGGTGTTCCTTAGTAACTGAACATTAGAGGGATTCCTCTTAATGCTATGAGCAACATATGACACCCTTCGTTGAGATTTAGCAAAATTTAGACTCACACATCTGTTCAATGAGTAGCAATTAAATACGTTAAGTGAGATAATTGCACTTGGTCTGACCATGCGTCATGCATAATTACTGTTGTGAAACAAAATTGTAGCAAGCCAAAATTCTTCCATAACTTTGAAAGCAGATATCTCTGGAACTACAACAGCTTTTTTTTCATGAAATAAAAAGCTACAGTCATGTTTTTGAAGGCTCTATTACTACCCAAAGAATCATTTTAGACCGGTATATTGCTTTAAAACGCTAAATCAGACTTAATTAGGCCACATTTGGAGAAATGGGCTTGATGATGTGTGCCTTATTTATGTAGCGGCTTTATAGTATAATGCGTCTTAATTTCTTCCTGCTTTTAAGTTATATGCTAGACAAGGAAACTATGGGGATTCATTGTAAGGCAAAAATAATAAGCAATTATAGGAGAGAATATGTACCACTGATTTGTAGAACATTTCATATATCAAATTACTCCCATGCCCATCCATTTTATTTTCTTTTTTGGGAGGAGGGGATGCGGCTTAATTTATGACGACAGAAAGGCGTTTTTCGAAAGAGTAAAAAATGTAACTTAATTTAATGTGGCTTGCTTTGGCTGCGGTCTAATTAAGCATTTTAAGGTAATTCCTGCTTTTTTTTCTTTAGAAACCACACGCAATATTTAGGTGGCTACTTGGCGACTCATCAAACAATAAGTTGGTTGTGGGATATACTTATTAACGAGTTCACTCTGAAAGAAAAGAAACAGTTCCTGAAGGTGAGTGAGACGATATTTTCTCCGCTGAATCAGCCTCGCTATCCTGGCAAATGTGCTGAGGTCATTTTCTCAACTACGTTTTTTTCCTTATACTTGTAGTGTTTACTTGTCATTGCTAGTGCCCTATTTGTGAAGTTGTTGTCAAAGCTCTCGTCTTAGAATTGGTAAAGAACTAGTTGAGTGTCAGCATGTACGTAAGTTAGCTATTTGAAGTTCCTTGCTTAATAGTGTCGTCTTTTTTTTTGAAAGTCAGTTGAAGTCAGTATGATCGGCTTTTTTTCCCATTGATGACAAACGCTGTGTTCCATTCATTCTATTTAAGTGAAATACTCAGTGCATTGTCTACGTAATGCGCTGACAGAAGATTAGACCAGTAAATTTGGCTGTTATGTAGGCAACATAGCTGTTGAAAACTTTTCTAGATCTTTTTATTTGGTAGATACTGTTTACCAGACACAGGGTTCAGTGTTGCATGTTGTGCAACTTCAGCGTTTATCTAGAATTTATCTAGAACGAAAACCTTTTCAAGTGAGTACAATTTGGATAATTTAAAACATTGTTTGTGAGAGCATTCTGTTATGGAGCAATCCTTTTGTTCCGGAAGCAAAAGCCAGAAAAACCCTGACTTGAAGAAAAAGGTTGAAAGTTGTGGAACATTTTTGCTCTGTTGTTGTCGCTTGCTCTTGAACATTGGTGATAGCCAGTTGTTCTTAAATCCAAAGCTGACATATGCATTTCTGCTTCATTGTCTGTTGTTTTCTTCCTAGAAACTACCTATCATTCTACTTCAGAAGCTCATTGAATGATATGTCCTCAGACGTATGATTGGGAGAGACTCTAGCTTAAGATAATTTATTTGAGACGGCACGTGTAGAATTTGTTTTTGTAAACATAATAGTGAGAATGAGTTTTTGATGTAGAAGAAACATTCTGTGAATTTGTGCACTACCTATACCTCATTTTTTTCTCTTTTTTATCACAGTTCGTAACCAGCTGCTCCCAACCTCCACTTCTTGGTTTTCGCCACTTGGAGCCAACTTTCTCAATCAGATATGTTGATTGTGCTGAGGATGAGGTAAACACCTACCACGTTGTTATGTTTTGAAATGAAATGACATCTGCCTGCATCTTCAAGATCAGTATCTAATCCTGTAAAAGTGAGAAATGAACCATAATGCTTAATGTCGGTAATTTTTTGCACTGTCCAATTGCCCATCCTACTAGCCGACTGTCGCTTTTTTTTCCTGATGCCTGCTTTGGCGTGAATGTGAAAGTCCGTAATCAGGACTAAGTGATGAAGCCTATTTGTTCAAAACTGGACTTTTTTGCTTAATTGCCTTTTCCGTAACTTTTTCTTTCAAACTGGAGAACAATTGTAAACATCGTATGGACCCTGTCATACTCTGCTAGGGAGTGACCGTTTATCTCTAAAAACTGCCATTTTTGTGGAATCTTCTAAAATACATCAAGATCCTGTGCATTAGTTTTTTATATATATATTTTTTTAATCATGGTATCAGAGGTAGTCGTGTCATATCTGAAAAAGCCCTTGCTTCACAAGGCTATTTTTAGGTTTTGTCTAAAGAATGACCATTTTTAAGCTGTTCTGGCTATGCAGTTAAGTGCGTTTGGTGCCGCAATAAATGCAATACAATTGTCAAAGTCAAAATTAACATTGGAAGAGTTGAAAGAACTTTGAAATTGATTAACCTTAGTCTTAATTTCATGTGTAAAGCTTCTACCGTTCTCACAATATACCTTGTCGGGCGAAATTTTGTCACCTCGCCAAAGTTTCATCAATTTCACCCATCTTTGCCAAAGGAAAAGTTTACCAAACTTGGTCGAAATTTTCTGGCAAAACTATTCATCAATTATTCGTCAATTGTCTTCACCCATTTTCCCCCGACAAAAGTTTAGGTTGATTAGGCATCGACGGTTCTGCATAGCCATTAGTTGTTCATGATGCGAGTTAAGAGTTAAGAAATCGCTACAAATTGATTTTGATCTATGGGCGTTTAAATATGTTTGATTACATTGCGTTCTTTGTGACTCTGGAAGTTTTGAATGAACCATGTAGTTTGTGTTTTTTGTGAATGACACACGCTGTGAATCTTATTCAGTCAAACTGGAAGTTTTTGTTTCATTGCTTTTGCTCCTGCTTATTGCTGCAAGCCTTTTACTAGACAGTGCTGTTCTGCTCATTCTTCACTGGAATGAAAATTAAGTTACCATCCTAAAGATATTCAGAAATTTGACTTGTAACGTGGGATTTTTATGACTTCAGTCATAGTTTACTATGGAAAGCAGCCTAGTGACTGTCAAAAGTGACGTTATGGCTTAGGACGACTTAACATGGGAAGAAGGCATAAATGATCCAATTTTTCAAGTTTTAGGTCAAAAAATTTCAACTAAAGGTCGTTATCAAGTTCTATTGATATGCTAATTGTATCTTTCCTTGTACCATTCATCGTTATAAGAACGCCAGTAATGTTGTGGAGCATGTGGCATACATGACATTTTGCTCAGCTTTAGCGTGGTTATATATGGTCCAAAAAGCCATTTTTGGACTACCGATGTAAAATGAGGTCTGACTGATCGTCCGTCTGTCTGACCCTAACCAACACATTTTCTCTGATAACTGCTCAATGGATTTTTTTTTAATTTGGCATGAAGGGAAAATCCGTCATTGAAAAAAGTGATGAAGCCGGAACTTGAAAACATTTGTCGTTCAGTTTGCAGGTGGCAATTTATGCCCCAGAATTGCCTTTTTTAAGGGTTTTTTCTTCAAAAATATGTCAAGATCCATTCATTACGTGTTTGAGTCTCAAATTTCTAGATTGGTAGTTATAATATGGATCAGGTGTCATATCTGAGAAAACTCTTGTTCGGCTTTTGCATGCTCATTTTTCTTGAGACAATGCCGTTTTTACTGGCCTGTACATAGTGCTCCCCAAGTGCCAGTCAGAAATGTCAGGCATAGGATGATGGATCATGCCAGACATTTGTCAGGCATTAAGAGATGATTTTGTGTTTTCAGGACTTCTCGCTGAATGTGAACAAAAATACTTATAAGAACTTTCAGGGAGTGTTTCTAAACCTTGTTCCGTTTAAGTCTTGCTGTGATCAGTCTATTTTCTTTGTGTTCAAATTCTATTATGTCAGAAATTCTAAATTTATACAAGACGCCAGAAGGGAGAGAGAATTTAGCATGCCAGACAATTTTGTCAGGCATGAAGAGCGTTTTGCTGGACATTGGAGCAATTTTTGGAGGTCATGCCGGACAAATGTCCCATGTCTGGCACTATTTACAGGCCTGTTTTAGGGGTTTTTTCTAAACGTTTCGAGATCTATTGATTATGTGTTTGTAATTTTTGGTGCGAAACTTTAGAGCAATGGTGGCTACAGTGTGCATAATGTGTCATATGTTACGTTTATTATTGGCCATTTATGATATTTCATTATATTTGCGAGAGTCCACTAATTCAGCGACTTGTTTCATTGTGTTTTGTAATCATCAGTAAATCATGCTTCCTGTTATGTTTGTAACGTTGTAGTTGCTATAGGCCATTTGTGGCATTCCATTTTTGGACTCCCGCTTCAGCGGAAGAGTCCTATAAAATGAGATCTGTCTGTCCTTCTGTCCAACCGTCCGTCACCAACGCATTCTCCCGCATAACCGCTCAATGAATTGTTATGAAATTTGGTGTGAAGGTGACAATCCATTATTGAGGAAAAGTGATGGAGCCGAAATTTTGAAGAAAGTTTTTGTTCGTCTTGCCGGACACAATTTATGACCAAAAATGGCCATTTTTAGGGTTGTTTAAGAATATTTCACAATCTGTTCATTATTTTTTTGTAATTTTTGGTGTGAAACTACAGGACAATAGCAGTTATCCTGTGAACCACGTGTCATATCTGGGAAAACTCTCGTTCGGCTTGCAGGTGACAACATATACTCATCCAGAAAAGGCGTTTTTCATGGTTTTTTCCAAATATGTCAAAAACCGTTCATCTGATTCTTGGCATTGTTGGTGTGAGTATTAGAGGCAACACAACGCATGTTTTGAACCATACACCATGTCTCCTCAAAATATCATTTTGCTTGCGGGTGGGCAATTTGCGTCCAAAAATGGCAGTTTTCAGGGTTTTTTTCCGAATATGTCATGAACGTTTCGTCCATTTTTTGTTATTTTTGGTATGAAAATTACAGACAACTGTACGCATGTTATAAACCATTTACCATGTCTCCTGAGAATCCCGTTTGCCTTGCGGGTGGCAATTTACATCCAAGAATGGCGGATTTCAGGGTTTTTTCACAATATTTATAGAACCCTTCATCGTTAGTTTTTTATTTGTGGTGTGAATCTTTTGGCTTATGTCTTAGTTTTTTTATTTGATCTTACACAAAGATTCTCAATTAATTTTGTGGGAGTCCACTAATTATGTGACTTGTTTCATCATGTTTCAAGAACACTTCCTTACGTTTTTGTGATTTGTGGTGCAAATCTTATGGATTATGTGTTATTCTTTTCTTTGATCTGACACAGAGATTCTCAATTAAGTTTGCAGGAGTGCTCTAATTCTGTGACTTGTTCTTTTGTTCATTGTGGCACAATGATCCATTTTTAAATGTGCGGGAGCCCA
Organism: Scolionema suvaense; assembly: GCA_027575255.1. Lineage (NCBI taxonomy): Eukaryota > Metazoa > Cnidaria > Hydrozoa > Limnomedusae > Olindiidae > Scolionema > Scolionema suvaense. The sequence continues at coordinate 9,341 of JAOBRC010339794.1, forward strand.
CTAATTTTACAGCTTTTTAAAACCAAAATAATGGGATAGTACTTTCTCTGGTACTATGCACATTGTACATGCCCTAAGGTAATTAATTTATGCAGCATTAATTTTTACAGAGTTTTTTTTTATGACTGAATGGACAAACTCAAAATATGCGGAACTAACTCTTACGAATCGCATGCATTGATGGATTTTGTGGAATCGATGCTTGCCAGTGTGGTAGTTAGGGCAAGTGTTTGTGAAATTTCAAGGCCTTTAACTGTGACCATATTTGCCTACCTTTCCTTTCGCTGATCTCCTTTTTCTTTTTCTGAATTTGGATTACTTTTGCAGAACTAATTTTTGCGAATTGCAGTTTGGATACGTTTTGCGAAATTAATTTTTGTGAAAGTACCCAAATTCGCAAAAATTAGTTCCGCAAAAATTATTTACCTTAGGGTAAGGGTACAATATATAGCAAGTTTGATTGCATCTGTCATGTTACTCTGTAACATTGTTTGGAATGGATCACTTGTAAGCATGATCTCTTTTGACCCTCCACTGTGTACCCTTATTCCTTCTGTCGAAAACTGATTAGTTGGTCATTTTTCAAGTGATTCTGTTCAATATTGTGTGCTTCATCTTTTCTTATTGAAAAAACTATTATAAGGTTCTTTCTCTTGAGAGCAGTATGATAATGCAAATGAATTAAAATGATTAATTTGCACAAAAAAAATGCTTGATTCCACGTCCTTATCTTCACGAAATATCCTTAGTATTTATCTTCAGATTTTGTAATGCAGTCAGACCTTTTTCAGTAATCCTCTGCATAGCGGCCACTGCCCAATAACGGCCACTAAACCTTTACAGTAAAAGTGGCCGCTGTTAGAGATTCGACTGTAGTTTGTGGAGCAAGGTACCAGTACCATTTTTTTTTCTCTGTGGTTAGGATTCACCTGATACGGTCACGAGTGTCGTACGTGGCTTCTTTGGTGTACGCAGAAGAGGAACGCAATCATCGAACCGACTGCCCACTGCTTCCACGTGTTTCAACTTACTAAAACTACCGAATTACAGAAAGAAAAGCATACTCAGAGAAAAGTTGCGGTATGCCATAAACTCTGGTGCTGGTTTTGAACTGTCGTAGAAGCAGATTCAAGAAGACTTTTTAATGGGTGGTCCTGACTAGGTGGTGAATAGTTTTCCCAAACTTTGGAGCGCTACAATCCTGGACATTCGAAATCCATGGTCGCCATTGACCAACTACCATTTTTGGCCGTCTTTCTCTCAGTGTCGATTCCTGACGTATAGGACTTGCATCCCTAGATATGACTATCAGGCAAAGGCTGCCAGGATTCTTGCTCATGTATTTTTGTTTGCAACGTTGAAAGTGATTCTGTTTGCCGAGTTTAGTCGATAACAGAAAGCTTCAGATGTTGGTGCCGTTTGATGGAAAAGGATACGCGGAGGCATGAAGTATGGTCTATGGTCTGCATGCTACGCGAAAAATGAATCAATGTTGCTTTGAATTTGCACGTAATTCTGCATTGCTGAAATGAACTCGTCTGTACGCAAATTAGATATGAGGTGTTGCTATAAAATTGAATGAACGTTTCTTGTAGAAATGTGGAGTAAAATTCCCTTTATCCGTAGTTTCGGAGGTAGATGCTATTTACGGTTGGAAATCTTAGCGTTTTTGTGTAACCGAGATATTTTTTAGCTCGAAATTCATTGCTTTATTATGTCTCAAAAGGTCTCACATTCTTCTATCTTCGCTTGAGGATCGCGATTCTTGGTGATTCAACGCCACGCAATGGAAAATCGTGCTTCTGATTCCTGTGCATCATCATTTGATGTGATGGTTAAAAAGATACAGCCCTTTGATAACTGCTCTGTTATCAATAATGATACATCTGTCCCTGTATTTTACGAGTTTTTTCATTGGTTTACAGCTGTCATCAACTTTATCTTTGTGGTTTTGTGCTTTTGCGTGTTGTTTTGTGAGATGTGTTGTGGAATAGGATGAGCAATTGTTAATGTACTTTGTTGCTCATAGTTTGTACATATACGCGACACACTTCTTAATTAATTGTAAGTATATTTTTGTCTGCTACTGTGGATAATTAAATTGAATTGAACGTAAGTACTTTTGTTTTCATTGTTGAGTGTTTTTGAGTACCTTAAGGGAAGAAATTTTCGCGGGAAGAAAATTTCGCGGATTTCGCGGTTTTTGGGCAAATCTGCGAAATTAAATTTCTTTTTTTATCTCCAAAAATGCTCAACCGCGAAAATTAATTCCCGCGAAATTTATCCACCATTGAACCGCGAAAATAAATTCCACAAAAATATAGTAAAATTTCGAAAATCTTTAAAATAATGAGTACTTGATCAATTACCTATAAACTAAAATTGACTATCTATTTATTACAGTGACAAGTACAGCACAAAATGTTATTTTGATGAGGAAATAGCTTGCTGAAAAATTGTAAAAAGTATTCAACCGCGATAATTTATTCCCGCGAACGGACTTGTTTAGCATGGACCGCGAAAATTAATTCCCGCGAAATGTCTGAAAAATTTGACCGCGAAAATTAATTCCCGCGAAAATTTCTGGCCTTAAGGTAAGTATTTTTGGTTCGACAACCGATAGTCGATCAATATTTTGGTTGGTATGCAATAGTAACTCGCTTCCAGACCAGCAATCTGCGCTCACCCGCTTACTCGCATGAGAGAAGGTGAAGTGCTCGAAGTGCTAATGCGGCATTTTTGTCCATGGTTGTAAAGCTTGTATAAAGAAAATTCACAAAAATTAAGCATTTCCATCGTTCGCTATCACCATTTGCGTGGAAAACGCTTGGTTCTGTCTTTCATTCTACTTTTGCAATACTACCAGTCGTATTCGTGCGAAGTTGACGATTTGTTAATGATCAAGGATGACAGTGTGTCAACTACGGAATCTATTTGATCGTTTTGTCTCATCCGACTCAAAACATTGACACTGCTGGCCTGTGCGAATGTGCTTGCTCTTTCTCCAGCTTGCGTCTGCATGATCGCTTTGATTTCTTTCGTCGTGAGTTTTGATTCTTTGCAAGCCTTCAAGAATTTCCGCAATCCTACTAGCTCCACACAGTCAAACTCTACTGCCACCATTTCTAATAGCATACCCTGCCAACTGTGATCAGGAGTTTCCACGAGAGTTTCAACTGGGTTAGTGAGTATATTGTCTATTACTTTAGCAATGCTTGCTACCTTACTGGAGATGCATGTTGGGTTGTCGAGGAATCTGGTAAAAGATTCCAATGCTCGCTCGCTTAGTTTGTTTAACACAGGAGTCAAAACCATGTTGAGATCCTCATATATTTGGTCATAGTTCCATGTTTTGGGGCATGCTCTTGTTGATTTGTTACACTCAGCTGCGGATTTTGCGTCTAAGTGGGGTATTGATACAACTGACCTCTCATCTAACGATTCCTGATTTTGTGGCACTGAAGCATCACTATTCCTTGCAGAGATATCACTAGGGCTTTGTCTGTAGTCAGTCTGCCACCTTAAGCAGAGGTTTTCTATACTAAGAAGAATAGTTCTCTCGTATCTTTGCTTCCTGACTTGCTCCAGTGTAGTCTTCGTTTTAATGCAA
>JAOBRC010339905.1:0-12949 GCA_027575255.1 Scolionema suvaense
TCGTCTAACACAAAGCGCATTCTGATTCAAAATACGAACATGTGACTTTCTTCCGACGCCCTCTGTAAACAATGAAGAAATTCATGTGGGCAACAACGAAGAACAGGAGATATGTGACAAGTATTAAAACACTACTTTGTAGTTCTTTACCTAAAACGAAAACTTGAGAACGTATGTGTTTGACGTATTTGTAAATAATTAAAACTGACATACTATTTTATACCTTTCCAGTATATTAAACGTGCTAGCTTATAACACCACGTAGGTTCTTCAACGTTATTCAAACATCTTTGCACAGCTGTAACCAACTAAAACTGCGTAAGTGAGAGCCTGGTGATGTAGTGAAAAGATGAGCGTTGAACTTTTCCAGCACCAGTCGTGGCGCCATAATATTTGCCACGTCAGCACCTCATACCTGAATTATTTGTATGAGTTTAGATTCTGAGCAGACTGATATCAGATTGAATTTCGTTGCAGATTTAAATAGAAAAAGTCATTGAGTTCTGTTGACGAAGTGAAGGTCTTCTTGAATTGCAGATTTGTTCTCTGCTCGTAGCTTCACTATCACTCAATGCTAGGTTTCACTAAACCCTACTCATCTTAGCCTTCAGGGATTTTGCCCTTACCACTTGTGGCTGGTGGGATTCAAATCCTCAACCTTGTGTGCACAAGGTAACCGCGCTACAACTGAGCCATTCCAGAGCCCTAAAGGTTAATGCGGATATTGGTTGGTCATTCCTCTGAGTGTAGCTACTCTGTGGTAGCCATGGACGAATATCGTCCTCGGTACTGTGTCGTGGCTCCTTATCCATTCCGTTGAATCGCAGCAGTGCTCGACGTCGTTGAACCTGGTTGACGAAGTGAAGGTCTTCTCGAATTGTGAAGGAACTTCATCAGGTGCTTTCTCCATAACCAGACCCACTAAGTGTGTACTGGCTGAATTATGTAGGAAAATCCCCACGTGACGGGTTGATGCAATCGAGGAGACACAAAACGCATGACGTGATTGGGACCAACCGAGAAAAAGTCAGTAATATATGCTCCTCTCACGGACGAACGGATGAGTAGTTAATGCCTAATTCGATTCAACTAAATAAAAAACTAGGTGCGAATGAACAACGATGAGACGATTATTACCAACAGCAGCGTGGAGAGTGTTCTTCGGGAAGTTTCAAACCACCGGAACGTGACAGCATTCGTTAAAACGTGTGTTACGCACGAAAGACATCAGCTCGACATTGTAATGCATAGGGTACTTTAGACACATGCACTGAGTGTAAAAATTGTTACTTTTAGATTTTACATTGAGATTTAGTAGAAATTGTCAAGGTGGGCATTTACAATAAAATGAGAGGAAACTGTATATCATATGCCCCTGTGTCGCACTGGCGGCCTCGGGTAATGACACAATCTAAGAGGGTTGAAAGAAGAAACTTGCACGCGGTGACTCCTGTACGCCGAGCCTCTATGAGATGTGGAGAAGCGAATGATGATGAAGAAGAAGAAGAGCCCGGCTCTGCGCCGCAGATGATGGTCGTTGGTGCAGGCAGGACTACCGTGCATGGCCCCCAAGAGGAGAAAGCTGGTGCTACAGTGGCAGGTGGTGCTACATATTCAGGCTCGAAATCCGCCATCAATCCCTACTACACATGTCACAGCCTTCCTAGCAGGTAACAGCAGTCAGACGGGTTTCTAGCGTATGTAAGCCTCCCAACTACGGCCCTGGCAGCCCAGGAGGCTGGTTTCCCATTGTCGACTTAGAGACTATATTATCCCGGCTCGGAGCACTGCGTTTACCGTACTAAGAAGAACTGCAACCCCTGTTTCAGAATCAAGCCATCTCCTCCTCACCGTTTTCCAGCAGGCCGAGACCGCAGATTCACGGCACCGAGGTGTGGTTTCTCTGAATACAGTCACTGTATTTGTTATCTTCAGGGAGCGAGCTCCCCTTGAGTCCGGTTCTGGCTTTTCATCTTAGCAGGGTTATGCAGTAAAAATATCAGGTTTCAATCTTACCCAAACTTCGACCGTCATGCTGTCGCCACCCGAGCCCACCAGCGCCATGAGTACGGCTTCGATCTCTCGAACCACTTGAAATACTCAAAAAAACTGGATCAGACGGTCCGGTGACACCCCTTGTTGTAGAGAGTCAGAGACTAATCAAGACGACTGACACTAAGAAGTGCCAGGGCTCACCAGTTTCTCCGAGGAGAATAATTTGCTACTGAGCCTCAGTATGTGTCGATGGCGGGATAATCCGCTTCCCCACACTTCATAGAGACTCAGCACCCAGGACACACCGCGTGGAGCAGTTCGGGAGATGCCTTACTCATGGCGCTGGGTGGGCTCGTGCGACGAAAGCATGACAGTTGAAGTTCAGTTAAGAGTTTGACTTGCAATTTTTTCTTCTGCACGCACTTGTTAGGATGAAAAGCCCTGATCTCACTCGATGAGGAGCTCGCTTCTATAAGATAACGTAGCACAGAGACTTTGTTCAGTGAAGCCGTACCTCGGTGCAGCCAAACTGCGGTCTTGCCCAGTTGAAAACGTTGAGGAGCTCTACGGCTTGGATTCCGACGTGGAAGGTTGCTCTTATTCTCTGTCGGATAAAAACATGTGCGTGATAGGAGAACAATGCAGAGCGCTAAGGCGGAAATGGGAAACCAGCCACCTGGGCTGCCAGAGTCGTACTTGGGACGCCAATGAGCACTGCATGAAAACCTTCTCGCCTGCTGTTACCTTCTCCGTATTCAGTGACATTTGTATGCAAATTTTTCGCTGCTAAATCTCTAGTCTGACCATACACTGGACTGCAAGCAGCCCCTGTAGCATCAGCTTTCCTTCTCTGAGCCATGCACGGTAGTCCCGTAATGCACTAAAGACGTCCACACCTGCAGCGCAGAGCTGCGCTTTGTTTTCAACTACGAAAACAACTCACCGTGAGAAGCAAACAGCACATTCTGAACAGTTGCCAAATCTTTCTTTCACAGTATTTGGCCCACATTCGAGTAGCTTCTAATGCAAGTGCTATTGGTTATAGCCAAATCCCTGTCATTCGACAGCAAAATGGAATCCTCCGGTAAAAAAGTAAGTTGAATTTAATCAACTCACCTTTACTGAAATACAACCAAACTGCAGTTCAATGTCCATAAATTGCGACACCTCTGAAGAAAATAGCATTTTTACACGAAAACTCAGTAGAAATTTGACGTCACTAAGTCAGCACCCTATTTCCGAGCTAATCGTAGGATGGTAACTACATGTTGGTCCACTGACAGCTCCCTTAACTTTTTTCTTTATCGGTGAAATTCCTATTCAGTGAGGTTATCTGTTTTATACGAAATATTTTTCTGTTAAACAAAGTTTGAAACTTTTATCAACCCTCCCCTATTTCACATTGTGGCATCGTCCTCAAGTTCATATGTCAATACTTGAGCAAAAGTAAATAAAGTATATGCAAGTTAAATAGCCAACCGTAAAATTCGAAAAGCTACAAAGCACTAACCATGTTCTGGTCGAAGGGAATCAACGAACTCATCCGAAAGTTTTATCTAAAACTTGATTACGAAATCGCGAAACTATACACATCCTCACCTTTTTTATTCAAGTCACTATCATCTTAGGATGTAGCAAAGATCTTTGTAACTTCTAAAACGAACTAAGTGTGGGAATGAGCAAAACATTAGCAAATGAAGTCCCCAAACGCACAAGCTTTCTCTATGGAATGTGGATTAGGTAATCAACTTGAGTAGAGAGAAGCTCGAAGAACTTCACTGGCATGCTTCTCATAAATGTAATCTCATTGAAGATATTTAAATGAGATCCACTTACATTCAGACACTCTATAGTTCCCAATATTAATTATTCAGCTAAAAAACGAGCAAATTGTGTTGTGAGGTTAACCCTCTTAATTTTGATAATATCCCGCAAAACAATAGGAACAACGTTAAAAATTTGCTGGACGTTCCTATGTAAACCTAATTTCTACAACACACTGTGCACAACAGATACAGATACATCGTTCATTATGCTGATCCAGTACACAATCGGATCAGTTTCGGCGATCACTTAATAAGCATAAAAGTACTTCTTCGTGACAATGATGGATGGATGAATCGATAGATGGTTATAGATGGATGGATGGATGGATGGATGGATGGATGGATGGATGGATGGATGGATGGATGGATGGATGGATGGATGGATGGATCGATGGATGGATGGATGGATCGATGGATGGATGGATGGATCGATGGGTGGTTATAGATGGATGGATGGATGGATGGATGGATCGATGGATGGATGGATGGATGGATGGATCGATGGATCGATGGATGGATGGACGGATGGTAGCATGGTTAGGGCATCGCTATTCAGTGCATATGTTCCTGTATCTAAGCAAATTGTTCTAACTTCAGAGAAGACGTGGGCACAAAGGAGTCTCTGTCCGTAGTCGTGGTACCTGTTATATATGCCAAGAATCAGGCTGTTTGGCGTGGTGTAGTACAAAACAATTCTTTTAACAGTATGATGAATGGGGGCATTCTCGTCGTTACCGTGATAAACCCCTACGGCTAGTAGTGTTCATAGCAATTGTGATAGCTACGAGGTGACAGTAGTTGGGAATGTACAGCTCTGCGATGAATCATTTGGCTATGGTTTACTCAGGTGCTGGATTATCGGTTATATGTAAAACTTCGCTTGAGTTAAGCCTTTTCTGGGACTCTACTTATTGTCTGTGAGAGCACATGCACGGCGCCACTGGGGGGGGGGGGGGGGGGGGGGGGGGGGCCCCCCCCCCCACTTTTTGCCAAATTAATTTTTTTTACGCACTTATTTGTTTTTCACAAGACTTTTCAAATTTTTGATTTTAGCCCCCCAGTTTAAAATTCGTCCCTGGCAAGGAGGCTGGTGAGAGGCAGCTGAAATATTGCTGGTGTATGTTCAGTGGGTACAAAAAGCCTTGATGTTATGACTGGTCGGATTAAATCCATGTGAAAGCTCAACTTAATCGAAAGCCAGGAGCCATCGTATGCCTCCCCAACACGAAGATGGAATAGCACGTCAGATAATGGCATTGCACATCTCTCAAAGTCACCCTGGGCATCCAACATGATACCTGCCATCAAAAGATGGTTCTACAATGTTTGTAGTTACATATCATCGCCATCGAAGCCTAACATTGTGATAATGGGGAGGATTATAATTGGCAAAACGAAAGTATTTTAGCACTATAGATCTGGCATCAATATGGTGGACCGTACCTACAAGAGCAGAAGACAGAGGTGTAAGACTGCTTTTATGGCCGCTCATAGACTTATATTATAGAGACGGATGTCGCAGTTTTTGGCTTGTATATAACAGCTAACCCACATACAAGAAGCTCATGGATGAGATGAGGTGCTTATGAGTGTCTAGCATGCAGATTCATTTGTTGACGTGGCATTATCCTATGTTACAGCAGACCTCCTTCCCTCCCTCTGGGAACAATGATGTAAGGATGCTTTTCATGCTTACCCACCGTGTGCAACATATACTGCCGTGAGAGCATAATTTTTCTGGGGGGGGGGGGGGGGTTTGAAAGCCAAGGTAGTTAGTTCAATGGCAATACACATACATGCTGGTATTGTTGTCAAATATTTGTCCCTTATTGTAGGTCATGAGGAAGCAGCGCGTACATCGGCCAAGATTGCAGAAGAGTATAATTGGCTGGGTATGCGCCTATACATTCATGACGTTTGTTCGCATTGTGAGACATGTGGGGATAGTAAGGCTAAAAGTTCATCAACGTGACTTGTTCAGTGTTAGAGCATTTATGAGCCTCCGCCACGCGGTATAATTGCTTTCGATGTCGCAACCTTCCCGTGGGCTACGTCCCAGTATGCCTACTTCCTTGCTATCATGGATATCTTTTCACGATATATTGAGACAGTATTAATTAAAGACAAAGAAAGGCCATTATGAATGTCCTTACCACTGGTTGGGTTCATCGACATGATTGATTCAAATATGCTGCATCTGGGTGGGAAAGTTGTAACTATGATGGGAGTAAAAACTGTTTGCAGAAGAAATTTTTGCGGATGAAATTTTTGAGATTCAGTCTTGAAAAAAAAAAGTATTCTGTGAAAGAAATTTTTCCGACTGAGTGTTCCGTATCGATTTTTGCGATGGAAGAGAAAGAAGTTCGCTGCACTGAGAAAGTTGTAAACGGGTCTTTACCAGCATCAGTGACTGACAGAAAGTAAGATTTTACGGCTTGAAGTGGACTACATCACTTTTTTTTTCAAACGTTTTGCACCATTGTCCCAATGTAAATATTTGCGGAAGAAATGTTTGCGATTTGCCGATTACACATAGGTTTTGCAGAAGACATTTTCGCGAATAAGTCCAAAGTCAGCCACATAACAATTGTTCTATCATGAAACTATAATAAAACATACGTTTTACGCATGCTCCTACCGCTGTGTAAAATAAGCCCCAATTGTCAATTTCATGGAGAGGGAAATGATGCACTGACCTACAATCACAGACAAAATATGTCATTGACATCTTATCAATCATTGGTTATTTTACCAATGGCACAACCTACCTTATCGGACAAAACAATGTCGGACAAAATTTTTCGTCGGACAAAATTTTCGTCACCTTCGAAAAAATTCGTCACTTCTCAGACATCGTTTTGTCTGATAAGGTACTCTACAAGATCATGCGTTTCGCTGCAAGCGTCAGTTTGTAAGCTACTCGTGAAATTTAAGTCGGCTTTAAGCTCAGCCCGTTATTCTTTCAGCGGGCAATGGCTAATCGTTGTTTCATCAAAACTTTATCATACAGTCACTTCCTTTTGTTGATCTTTATTACAAGTGAATTCAAACCGCAATAGGAAAGAAGAGTTATTGCTTGAAGCATTGACACCTTTCAAGTGAACTTTTTTGCCTTAAAGGTACATGCACCATGCGAGTTTGTATACTCAAGCAATATCGTCGTTCTGTAGCACATTCAAACTCTTTATCGGGCAGCAGTCATGTCTTCCACTATCTTACACTCATACTATACGATGGTGAGGATTTTGAGGATTCGTTCAAAAATGTGAAATTTGACAGAATTAAAAATAAGGTTGAACATTGGAAACAAATTAAGAGCCTCTGCTCAAATTTACAGCTTCTTATAAAACAGAGTGCTCGTTCACGAGAACTCTGTGGATGCAAGTCTGTTGCTTCAATCCAAACCGTTGTTGCTCGACAAATATGGATGATGTGTCTTTAATATCCACTGGTTAACCTTGATGTTTTGATTTGAACTGGGCCAGCTCAGCAACGTGGTGTCAGACATTAGTTGATGAGCATGAAGCTTGATCACGAAGCTGCACGTAATAAATGTACATGCACTGGCTAGCGACTGCTTGAGATCAGGTACAGTCTTGATTTGTTTGGCGATTTTTTGTTGTTGTTGTTTGCTGTTGTTTTCATAGGGTAAATCTGTAATACCCGTTTGCGTAGTGCTGCTTTACATACTTCAAAGAAGTGCGCAAGTTGCAGTGCCAACAAAATTCACGAAGCTACAACCAGAACATGTTTACTTTTTAGTCATTCATTATTTTCATTCAATTGAAACGTTACTTATTTTTCCTGGCGTTTTTCAGAGAAAGATGGCGCCAGTTGCGCTGGTAGTTCCATGTATAAGAAAAACTTTGTCTGATATTGAAATAATTTTGGGTTGTCCCAGGATTTCAACAGCGGCAAAAGCAAAAGAAAATTATTTACTGTCATTTTCTTCTGTTTGATCTTCTGGATCTTTCTCTCGTTTTCGCTCGCCTCCTCGATTACCCAAGAGCGGTTGTAATTACAGTCGAACCTCTAATATAGCAGCCACCTCCGAATAGCGGCCACCTCGTGATCACGGCCACCTTGCGATCACGGCCACTAACTTTCAGTCCCAAATGCTTCCCGTACGTTTTCTTATATATAGAGAAGCTCCAAAAGCGGCCACCTCCCACCACTTTTTGCAGCTACCTGGCGCAGTTCCTATTGAAAAAAAATAAATCAACTTCCCCTCTAAAAGCGGCACTCAAATATTTGTTCTGCTTTTATCCACATCTGATGCTTATGCAACAATTTAGTGCTAACGCATACATTTTATCGTCAAAAAATGATTACTTTCTACAAAAAAATGTTTGATTTTACCCTTACTTTTAAAAAAATATCCTTAAAATTTGTCTTCAATTTTTCCAATGCAATCAAAACTTCCTAACTCAAACTCTCAAAACCTCTGAGTAACGGCCACCTCCCAATAAGGGCCACCACCTTGGCGGTAAAAGTGGTCGCTATTAGAGGTTCAACTGCACCAATAACGGTGTTCTTAGAAAATTGTGAATATTACAAAAGTATGTTTTGAGTAAGCCTCGGTGGACGTATTATGTTCTTTGTTGCTCTGTTCGTTTTGTTTGCTTTTTTACTTTAGTGCAAATGTATCTGAAAAGTTTCTCGATTGAATATTTACCTCAATGTCCAATTTAGCTTTTGTCTGGAGGTGTATACACAAAGTTTCTTGAATTCATACGGCACTTAGTATTTCACAAAAAGCTGTGCATTCTTATGAAGGTTTAAGAGAATTAAGCCTGATGTCTTCTCATCATCTTCTTAGCGGTCACGTTATTAGCATGAAGCTTCAAAGTACTTAAGAGCAGAGACCCTTCTCCGTCAGAGATTCCCAAAGTTTTCAGCCTAATTGTCAAATATTATTCTTTTCCTTAATGTTAACACTTTTGATTGATTACGAACCTCTTCCAATTCGAAAATAGTAACAAGTTCCTTACGAATTGCAGGGACCACTACTCGGCAGTTACACAAGCAAAAGTACCTATCAGCATCATAATCGGCTATCTTAAACCTTCATTGACTGGTAGATGGATACAGTTTTTTCAGGGTGTGGTCTGCAGGTGTGTTCCCTAGGGGGAATGGGATCCACTCCCAGGGGGCGCGGGGGTACGCGACTTGTAAAGTGACGGGGGCCATGCAGCCCTCAGATTAAAAATCGACCAATGTTAAATGATGCGTCATGAAGTACTAACTAGCTTTTACATCACGATGGTTTACCGCATGCAAAATTTGAGAGATTTGTATATGTACAGATAGCTGGAAACTGCCTTTCGAGTTTGAAAATGTGCATCTATTGTTACTTTTTAGCAACTTCTATACAATACGAGACAAAAATGGACCCCTGCTTAGGGAATTTTAATGGGTTGTACCAAGAAGGTTTAAGTTATTTAAACCGCCTTGGTTGTACCGACCATCAGTGGTCCCACTTCCCCGTTTGTCATGTACGTTCATATTCTTCACCGGGAATCCCCCAAGTCAAGTGACTTGTGGGATTTGATCATTTCAGCAGGTAACCCTACATACATTACCTGGGCTTTTGGCGAGGTACAGTGCTGCACAGCAGCTGTACATGTACCTCGCCAAAAGTCCAGGTAATGTATGTAGGGTTACCTGCTGAAATGATCAAACGATGCAAGTGCCATGTGACACGTGGTATGTGATAATTTCATCTGTCCAGTATACAATGAGAAAAATAGGACATTTCTGAAAATCATATCCAATTTATGTGCATCAAGGATCTACAATCCCGGTCAAAATAGTTCTGGACGCATGCGCGTTTTTGCCATTTTCCGTCCCGCAAGTAAATGAAAACATGTCGACAAGTGCCGAGCCGCAAATCAGGGAGGGACGGTGGGTTTTGTTTGATAGACTTACTAATTCTGACTTTTGAAAAGTCATGTTTTGGCATTTCTAGGCTATGTGCAGGGTGTGGTAGGGCTCGATTTAGGGCGTGGCTTAGGTTTTTTAATTTTTTCAGGTTATTTAGAGAACAAAGGGCGTGGAAGCCGGTCTACTAGCGTAAATTGCTAGAAAATGCACTGAGAGTGTAGACAAAGGTTGCTAAACACCTGCAAAAAATTTCTTGAAGCGCTTTCAATGCAAAGTGCTTTTACAAGCAAAAGTGGTAAAAAGTTCATTTTTGATTTTGGCTGAAAAAAGCCTTTTGTCCAGAATATTTTGTCCAGGATTGTAGTTGCCCGATGAATATGAGTTGAAGTTATATAACTATTTTAGCAAAAAATGTAACATAATGGCATAACGTTTTTTGCCTTCCATGATTGAACAAAGTATTTTGCAATCGTGCTAGCGTATTTCTGTGAGCGATATGCTTTTAATTCTTTCTTTCTTTTTTTTGCTAGGGATGGCATGGTGGCAAGCTCTTCTGGTCTTGTTTCTGATTGCCATCCTGGCTCAGAACACTGAATCTTCAAAGAAGACACAAGTACGTCCGGCTCATCGCCCCGTTCATTGGAAGTTGTACTGGAAGTCATCTGCCTGGAGGCAATGGCCAAAAGTGAAAAATCGATGCTCCCAGTCAAAACCGTGGGATGTTGATGGAATTGATATTTTGAAGAGAGAAACAGAAATGGGCAAAACTGTGTTACTGTTCTTGGCGAAGAAAACATGCAGTTATTGTATGTGGCAACTGGAATCCTTAAACAACCTTGCTCATTTTTACAAGTAAGTGCATAGATTCTGTTGGAGTACCGACCAAAATTCCGAGATTCCCTGGCTAAGCCCGGAATCCAAGCTTTATGTTCCTTTTCACTCGATTCAAACTTACGAGAAAGAACTTTTCAGCACTTAGGTACGAGTTACAGATCGTCTGTGAACAGACATTTGGTGGCCAGGTTAGCGATTCCCTTGCTCTGGTAGAAAAAAATTGCTTATTGCATGCATCTTTAAGATTTCTGATATCTTGATTTTTGTCTGGACTTTTACGGACAAAATGATGACAAAAGAATCTTAGTCCATAAACCCATAGCACTCAAAAAGTCAAGACTAACAAGCACCTGTTATTGACTTTTGGCCAATTAATATTTCCGAAATTCGATCAATCTAAGTCAACCGTTTATTAAATCAGGTAAATTTACGAGGTTAATAAAATAATGAACTGTGAGATTATGTATCAAAAAGGTTATTTACTCTCTACGCGTTGGGCATCAGGGATTTCCAGCATATTACCAATGCCGTTTTTTGTGATGTGTTTATCAAAATTCATAGCATACACGCTTTTTTTTTTATAAGCATCAGTAATCGAAAATGAGCTTGGTGCTTAAATGTTTGGCAATTCCAGCCTCAACTGGGGCTTAAGTGGTGCTTATGTAAATCATCTATGAATCATCTAAATTGGTTAAGGCAAGGCTTCAAGTGGACTTGTCAGACGTTCGCGCTGAGCACATTCTCATTTTTACAGGAAGCAGGGAAATTAATTGTGCTTTGAGCAAATCAAGAACTGTTTTTCAAGAAAGGCTTAATTGAGTGAAAAGAAATTAATTGAGAGAATAAGTGAGCATGAGGCTGGGGTCGTGAACAGCCGGTGCTTAGATATTGGGTGAACTTGAGGCTGGTTGTGCTTATAGCGCTGGTGCTTATAAAAAAAAACGTGTATTAGACAAAACCGCCGAAATTATCATATGGTTGTTAAGCTTTTCCAAATACTTTGTACTAAAATCACGTGTCTATTGCGCGTCCAAGGTATAAAAAACTGCTAACATATAGATGCATACCAATACTCCAAACTGTTGGAGAATTCCTAAAATTCATGGCATGTTTCGAGCAAAATTTGGCCTCCAAAAAACCTTTCTCTCGGTCAGGCCGCACCCTTTCTTTTGATGAACCGCAACCTGAAGAAAATACATTAACGTTGTTACTCGACAGGTTTTGGTCAAAATTTAGAAAATGAGACGTAAAAAATAAGCTCCTGGGACTTACAAACTGCATCAAAAGAAGGTACATTATTTCTACTTCTTCCAGAAGCTTGTTCCTCCGTCGATATGTACGTTCTGCTTACGACTACCAAAGGCAACCTTTTTATGAGAAAGCACAAAAACTTGATGACATTTTGGATGCGAAAAAAGAGCATTTCTGCAATGTGTTTGAAAATAACGATATTATGACTTTTGGCAGATTCTGCATAGCTTTGCCCAGTGAGCGAATATCAGAGAAATTATTTTCGAGCAAATTTTAAATAGCCTCCTAATCAAACGTGACAGTTTTACCATGGATTCCTAAAAAATTGTCAAGAAGAACACTTAAGTAACAATTAGGAAATTCGCATTGCATTGACCCAGAATGAAGTTCACTAATCTTCTTTTAACTGTACAACAGACATATGCATTCCGAGAGAAAGGAGAGAAAGAAGTCTCCATTCGTGAGCATAACGCATGCACGTAAAAGAAATGTTTTTCCTGCTTCATTAATCAGCTGCAGTTCTGGCAATAAAATCTTTTTTCAATCAAAATGAAATATGGGATTAGAAATCAAAAGAAGCACTTTCGAATGAAATTGCTTCGAGAACTTTTTTGCGTGTGGGCCCATGTGTTGAATCTCTAGTGGGCTAAATTCTACGTCCCTCATTCTCTAAATTACAAGAAAAAGTTAAGAAGAAATCCCAAACCACGCCCTTAAAACAAGCACTGCCACACCCTACAGATACCTTAACATTGCCAAATCATGAGTTTCAAAAGTCATTAGTTGTAAGTCTCTCAAGCGCAGGGCACTCGCTTGCATGGATTTGCGGCCCTTTACTTGCAGACAAATTTTATTTTGCTTGCAGTGCCGAAACGTACGGAAACGCACATCCGTTCCAATGTATTTTAACCACTATTTAGTTAGAAGCAATCTGCTTTTTTTTTCGTGACAAACCTTGCACCTGTCGTAGCAGCAGAAGTTTCGTGAAATTTTTCCGATTTGGTAGGAAACGTTTCTTATTGAGCTTCTTAAGTATCAGTGAAGAACATAAACAATGCATCTAAGCAAGGAAGTTTAAAGCAGTGGAAGGCGAACGTGCTCGCTTATATTGTCCCTATGTGCGTTATGCATCAACTCCAGAACAATGCAACCGAGTCAGG
>JAOBRC010340016.1:0-12949 GCA_027575255.1 Scolionema suvaense
TACAATTACATGTATCCTCATCAAAAAGCAATCGTTGAAGATAGTTTATACAAAGTCTTTCAAGTAAGAGTTATTTGTTTGTGAGCTGTTTTTCAGATATCTGGTTCGATCAGAGTTGTATTATTCGTGATACAGTACTTAACATGTGCATATCAACGCATTTTGTCATATTCATGGTCCTGTTTAATTTTGGTGATTTCTGTGTTATACCAATCTTCAAAAAGCATCTGATCGCACATACATACATTTGGTTGCGTAGACATAGGCAACTTGAGAATAATATGAGTGCACTTTTTTTTAACCCTAAGTGTTTGGCGTAAACTCCTACCACCTCTGCTGGAAGATTGTTTGTGATAACTTATGAATAGCTTGCGGTTTGGTTTTGAAATTTTCTGACTCTTCTTTAGCTGTAAAAAGATACAATAAAATATTTTGGTGTCAACTTTTAGACTCACACTTGATGGAAGAGTCCCATTATAGGAGATCTGGTTGTTTTTCGATATGATAAAGATGGCCTGTTAAGAA
Source organism: Scolionema suvaense (assembly GCA_027575255.1). Classification (NCBI taxonomy): domain Eukaryota; kingdom Metazoa; phylum Cnidaria; class Hydrozoa; order Limnomedusae; family Olindiidae; genus Scolionema; species Scolionema suvaense. The sequence continues at coordinate 526 of JAOBRC010340016.1, forward strand.
ATATTTTATCCTCCCATTATTTCTGTCAAAAAAATGGGCAGTTTTTGAAGTTGGTTAAGAAGACTTATTTTCTGTTCATTAGTTTATGGGAATATTTGGTGTACAACATGAGAGTAATAGTTAGTATCTTTTGGCTCATGTTTCTTATCTCCGAAAACTTTCGTATGGTTTTGGCAGATCATCTATGCCCAAAATATGACCATTTTTGTTCCGCTGCTGACTCTCTTGAGCTAGGATGTTTTACCTGACAAGTCTTGTTAAGGCCTTGACAAGGCCTCATGGTGAACCATCTTTGCTGATTTTAATTGAATTTTTATTTTGTGTGTTGAAGGAGTTCGAAGATAAGTCGTATCTTCATCCTTTTCTGTTAATTATGAAGACTATTTTTTGGTTTTGGAAGCTATTTCCAGGTTTGATTTTTGTTTTGTGGTCATTTTTGTGTCCACCTGAAAAAACGCTGGTTTGCTTAAAACGAGGCTGCTTTGGGGGCCGGAGTGTCCATTTTCAGAGTGGTCTAATAATGATTCAAGATCTGCTCTTTACATTTTTGCAATTTTGATGTAAGCAGGCCTCTCATTAAGAAAAAAATTTGTGTGTGTAATGATCTTCATGCGTAATGTAGCTGATGTGTGCGACGAATGTGATCAGCCTGCATTGATTCTTTTTCACAGTATCAACCTAGCTCGCTACATACTGCATTAGGTATGCATGCCAGATTCTTGGCAATACCTTGTTAGAGACAGAAAATACCATGGTGGTATGGCAGCTACCGCCCTATCTCTGTGTGGAATTATTCTCACCCCAGGTTGCAAAACTAACTCTGCTCAACACGGTTCATTGTGGGAATACAGCATTTGACTCAGCATTACCCTCAAGGGGTCATTCAAAACGTACAGCATGGCAATTATGAGAGCGGGGTGTGGTGGAGCTGTGCTGTGTTGACAACAAACACTTTTACTTCAAAGTGTAATTTCGAGTTTCAATGGATACCCCCTCCCCCTATTCAATTTTGTTCGTTTTCTAGGTTACCCCCACCCCCCTCCCCTCCGGGAGCATACGTATTTTTTGAATGGCCCCCAATGCTGTTTGTTCCTTAGTAGCCACCATCTTGATTTTGATGATGTCATCGGTGTACTGTTGCTAAGCATTACCACGTCCTTAGTAACTCATAACCTATTCTTAGATTATGATCTTTGAAATGTTATCCAGCTTTGTGACGAAATGAAAGAAAAAATGCTCTAAAGCTATTCAATAGTGAGTATTTTGGAAGTGAAATGTGGATAATTTGAGTGGTACGCAAGTGACATCATGCATAATTAAAGGCAAGATGGTAGCTACTGAACTTTGAGGCTTGATATCTCCAAAACTACACAAGCTTTTGCCGTAAAATAAAAATTAAATATCACGTTTTGGTGTACTCTAGCTAGTTAGGTATCCACCAAAATTTAATATTTGACGTTACCCTTCCTTTAAATCACTTTTTTTTATTATTAAGCTTCTTTTTTGACCGGTTTGTAATGCTTAGAGCCCATATTTGTTGATAGTTTTTCTAGACAATAAAAGAGTTGCATATGAAATGATGTAATTCTTATCTTTTCCTTGCCTCATTACAACCTAATACCCTTGTTACCTCAAGTTTTGCCTTTAACACACCTTTGTAGAGTCTATTATCAAAATTGGAACTCACAGTGCAGAACTTTCTAAAGGGCGGACTACTCTAATCAGTGGGTACTGACCTCAATCTGATGGATTCCACTGATTGGAAAGTTGGCTGTGGAACTGACAATAGGTGGTTTCATTGTAATTATCAAAGCAGTTGCAGAGGTCGAAAATCCACATTCCGATTCATGTGGAGCATACCTCCTGTTCTTCGAAAAATACTAGCTACTGTCTCTTGTTGACAAACCCTTGCTTTTGCAACTGGTGGCAGTAGGCCACTGCCAGTTAACATTTACCTACGGGATATTCAGAAAAGGCACAAAATCCTAGCTTGGACGCAGGCCTGATGAAGGTATGCTGTGAAAGGTGTTAATTTCATGTCACAGAAGGTAGTCATTGGTCTTCTGAGTAGTATACTTCTGTGAAGAGGACAGTGATCAGAGATTAGAGGAGAACTAGCGGGTGTGCTTAATTTTTCTAATATGAAATGCAATGATGGGAAAATCTCGTCAACACTAACTTATTATAAGGGATATTTTTTGGTTAAATATTTCATGTGTAAGTCCGTTCTCGCTTGTCACCATCTCTGGTTGATCTATCCGCTCTGAACAATGGAAAATTCAAATGATTTTGCACGGAACAGCTATGATAGTGTCGTAGAACTTGCTCTACGCTAAATCTTGTGCACAGGTTTTGCAAATCCGATTTGCATTGGCTAAAATGGTGTTCACTTATTGACAAGAAACAAAATCAAGCATGAATGGACTTGAATCATAGGGAACACGAATTGAAAAATTCAAATAACTTTGACTGCTCAACATAACTTTCTTGGGGCTTTCTTGAAAACAGGCTTTTCATGGTTGCATTGCAGTATATATATATATATTTTGTGTGGTAGCTTTGATGTATTTTGCTTGATCACTTAGTGGTCCTTTCTTTGCGAATAGGTAAGACCGTTATTAATTCACTTTTCTGTAAAAGAATGGATCTCACCAGTGTTTAGTGCAGTTTGTTTTCTTTTGACACCAGTGCATTGCTGGAGCGAATTTGGTGTCACTAACTTATTGTAATATTAGAACGCAGACTTTCTTCCCGCGCTGCCGAAGCTTTGTGATGCCTACAAGCTTAGAGCAAAAGTGACACCAAATTTAGATTAGGACAGGGTAGACAAAATACAATAGGCAAGAAGTACCGCCAGGAGGGGAATATCCATGTATATCTTTATCATTTGAGGTGAAATTATTCTCAGCAATAGTTCTCTCGACATTAGTTCTCCTTTAAGCTGCACTATGTAGGTTTGCACATTCCTAGTTGTTGATTTTTTCCTTAGACACCATTGTAGTTTTGTAGACTTCTCTGTTAATCAAATTCCCCCTGAAATCTTCTTGTTTTTGGTGTTGAGGTTGTGCACACCAGATTGCTCATGGTCACAATCATAGACTCAGAACACTTACTAGGAAAGAAACAAGAGGCTTCTTTGTGTAGCATGTAACTTTCAATGCTATTCCGAGATGTTAATGAGTTAGTGCTGCTCCCAGCTGGCTTGAAGGCATGCTTTACTGTAGCTTTGAAGATGGGAAGAGTAGACCATTAGTGGTTATGGCAACTGCAGTGGGCACACTGAATATTGACTACCTAGTACATGTTTAGGGTGGCCACTCGTACTTAGATGTTCTGATATGTACTTATTGTACTGGGATTTCAAATGTTCTGGGAAATGTACTGATAAAAGGGTGTTTTTTGACAATGTGCTGGGAAATGTACTTAGATTCTGTGTTGCTGCTGTTGTTCAACGTAAGGTTGTGTTATTTGTTTTTCTCATTGTTGCCTGTGCTTCTCTTTTTCTAATCATGGGAGGACAGGGCTGTTTTCCTTGCTAGTCTTGTGATAGGATTAATCTACCTGCTTGCACATTGCTCAAAGCTGTATAGTTGCACTGACCACGTACTTGTACTTTGTTCCACTATATAGTTTCATTTTTTATTTCGACGAGAATCCGCTTTCATCGTTGGAGTGACTTGGTTTTCATTTCTTGTGCACTGCCTCTGGTTGATACATGAAGTTTGCCTTGGTTAATGTAGAACGTCAAACCTTGTGGATCATGTTATTATTGTTGATTATCGAGGATTTGGGCCCAAGTAGAGGTTTATTATACCTCTCACCACAGTTGAGGCTGAAATTCGATGGATAATGAAAGGTGTCTTGAGTCACTTTTCTTTGTAGTCATGTGTTGAGATGAAGGCCTTCTTTTGCAGTATGTTTCCTGACAGCCAGGTCAGCTAGCAATTTTCAATGAGCAAAACCAAGTGCGCCTATTGCATCAATTTTGGACTTAAGCATACATCCAAGGAGATCTTTTGAATGAAGTCAAGAAATCGCTTTTTTATATGGTGCTGTGTGACGAAAGTATGAATAGAATTCTCCTGAATGAACAGATGGATGTCTTTAGCAGGTATTTGTGTGGTTCAGAAAATGGAGCAGAACCTAAAACCTTCCATATATGATCTTGGGAGCTGTGTCCTTCATAGTATCAGTGGAGTCCTAGGCACCGGAGTGAAAAGTTCATTGTGCCAATTGAAAAAAGTTTTGACATCATTATGAAACCTCTTCCATGATTGTCCTGCTTCTGTCCTACCAGGTGGATGGAGAATAAGTCTGTTTCTGAGAGGGTTATTTGAACATGGGACTCTACCATGAAAGTAATTAAACATTATGAAACTCAACCTGCATCCAAGCGACCCAAAGACAACAGCTCATTTGATACTCGTGTGAAAAGTCAGAAGGATACGCTCATGAAAGTGAAGATTCAAAGATGCCGCTCATGTAACAAATAATTTTGTGACTGTCTTTCAGACTTATCGGCCAATGGTTCCATTTCTGGGTGAGACATTAGAGGGGCTATACGGAGATTGATGACATATTTCATCAGCATGTCCATCCTTGATGAAGCAGCTACACCACTCTCGTTGGTTAGACTGGATGTCTCTGTCCCTGGTTGCAAGTACTGGCAGCCAGGGGATTTAAAATTGCCAACTACATCTAAAGCAATACTGAGGCAGTTAAAATTGTCTCCTGATGCTAAGGCATCATTTATGGTGCAGTTTCGCAATTGTCTTATTGGCCTAATGTATTCATAAAGGTGGGCATTTAGAGAATATAGGCTGTTCAGAGCGGAGCAAAGGCGAGAGCAAGTGTCATTAACATGCGCACTGGACCTGTTAAGCCAAGAGTATGCTTTAGACGGCAAGCGCTATCCATTGAAAGCAAGCCAGGCACATTGGCATCTGGGTCATTGCAAAATGTTTCGAATCAATCTGAGGAAGTCTTCGGCGATCAACCTGTCCTGCACGTCTCGCTCACGCCAAAATTTCCCTATTTCTCTCCAAATTTCATTGAGCTCAAAAAAAAAATTTAAGCAATGATCATATGTACAGGTTGAGGTTCTGTTCAAGAGAGACATTATAGCCCCACGGTTTCCCTCTAATTGAGAGCAGAGAAGTTTTCATCCAGGGGCGGTACCATCTCTACCTAAATAGATATCAAAATGGAGAGAAAGTTGTGAGATTGGGCGTGAGAGGATAACGTTCAGGTCATGCAGGTGCAGGTGTAAAAGTTCCAGAAGAGACTTCAGTTGGGGAGCACTGCATCGAGACGAAATCTGCGCTAGACGTATTGTGTCGATATCCATATGATGTCGCAAGTATTAGTACGTGGTACTTATTGGTTTGAAACGTCTATGACTTATGCACTCAGACATTCTTGTCTTTGGACCAGCTACATCTATTTACTCTATGGGACTTTCGAACACGAGAACCTTTTGCTACTACTTATGCCTTAGGACACCTGTCAATTGCACAGAAATTCAAGTATTTGTTTTGTATCTCTTTTTTTGGAAATGTTGTTGACATTGCTTTCTCCGGTACCTGATAACTTCAGATTTCCGATGGGAGGTGACACAAGGTTCTATTCATTAGTTCGTTTTGTAAAGCGAATGTCAGGTGTGTTGCTTGAGATGACAATTATGCTACGTGAGGTCACTTGACTGTTTTTTGGTGAGTGCTAGCTGTATATATATTGTAGATATGCCAAAGATTTGTGCTGAAGAACACATGCTCTCGGCTGCCAAGAAGTGAAGTCATATTCTTGTGCCTACTTTATGAATGTTTTATCGACGTTTGAGCGTAGCAAATTAGTTGATTACTGAAATTTGCTGTTGTTCACAGTGCTACCTCTCTGGGTCCAGGAATCATGGCGAATTCCTCATCTAAAGCATTTAAGTTATTTGGAAGATTTGCTGACATTTTGTTTGGCCATCAATGGATTATGTCCAATGAAGCAGATGATGTTGAAGCTGATTATGATGCGTTGTTGAATGCGTGTGCGCCTAAATAAAGATCTTTTCATTAATTTTGATTTCACCCAGTCGCAACTTGATGACTTCTTTTCTTTCTATCTTCTGGGAGATGAAAAGGTATACGTTTCTATGTAAAGTAATTTGTGTGCATTCTTTCTCATGGACAGGCGTCTATTGAAAGGGGATATAATGTGAACAAAGAGGTCCTTGTTGAGAATCTCATCCAGGAGAGTCAACATATAGTATACTGTCAGGTCCGCTCACTTGAAACTAAAGTTTATAACCTCCCCACTTCTCGCAAGATGATTTTCAGTTGCAAGTCTGCTCTTCAGAACTGTGTGCAAAGTCTGGAAAAGAAACAAAATCTGAATGCAGATGATTAGAAAAGCCAGGAAACAAGTATTAAACAAGAAGAGGTTATGAAAACTGATTTGGAAAAAGTCGTTTTAACCCTGAGACAAGATATTAATCCATGCTCTATTGAGGCATCTGTGAAGGAGGATTTTGAGTCAATAGGTGTTTTCACACTGGTAGATCTAGATGACTAGTTTGATGACTAGAAATCCAATCTAGCCATATGAGTGTGAAAACAGGCAAAGGCTAGATTGACTTTCGTTGATCGACGACCATGATTTGAAACTAGCATTTTTCCCATCATAGATACCAATCTAGCCGTTGCTTGCGGCTCTAGCCGTCGATTGAACGGCTAGTTTTGGATGACTAGATAGGGCTCTAAACTAACGGTCTGGATTGATTTTTCTGTTTTTTCGCTGACGGCTAGATTGGTCACGTAGGCATTCTAGTCATTCAGGCCATCTAGTCATGTTCAGTGTGAAAACGGTTAATGAAATTGTTCCTAGAGAAAGCAGATTTATTTAGATCAGTTCTAAAGAGGAAAGAAAAGGCGTTGGTGACACTGAAGGAAGCTGTTCTCAAACTTGAGGAGGAATTGAAGAAACTGTTGACTTTGTTGACTTTGTGTACATATATATATAAATATTCTATTACTGATAGACATGGCTCTGTTGTTTTAGTGCATCTGTAAAATGAGGTCTGTCCGTCCGTCCTTCCATCCATCCTTCCATCACCAACGTATTTTCCCAGATAACCGCTCAATGAATCTCTCTGAAATTTGGTGTGAAGCTGACAATCCATAAGTGAGGAAAAGTGATGGAGCCGGAATTTTGAAAAAAGAATTTTGTTCGGCTTGCAGATGGCCTTTTTTAAGGTTTTTTAACAATATTTCAAAATCCTGATCATTACTTTTTTATAGTTTTTGCTGTGAAAAATACAGGGCAATAGTAGTTACACTGTGGACCATGTGTCATATCTGGGGAAACTCTCCTTAGGCTTACAGGGGCAATTTATACACATCCGAAAAAGGTGTTTTTCATGGTCTTTTCCGAGTATGTCAAAAGCTGTTCTCCTGATTCTTACCACTTTTGGTGTGAATATTAGTGGCAACTCTGTGCATGTTTTAAACCGGATGCCATGCCTCCTGAAAATCTCGTTTGGCTTGCAGGTGGCAATTTACATCCAAAAATGGTAATTTTCATGTTTTCTCCTGAATCTGTCATGAACGGTTCATCTGTTGTTTGTCATTTTTGTTGTGATTTACAGGGGCCTCTCCGGGTATGTTATGAACCTTGTGCAATGCCTGAAGAAAATCTTGTTAGGCTTGTGGGTGTTAGTTTACCTTAGAAAATGGCTATTTTCAGGGTTTTTTTGTAAATGTGTTCTCAATGGTTTATCTTTTCATTTTTTGCGCGGATCTTAAGGCAACAAAGCATATGTTATGACCCCTGCTTCATTTCTTGTTTTTGTGTTGTTCTTCAACATGCGGTTGGCAATTTATGTCAACAATTGCTGTTTTAGGGTCTTTTCCTATTGTTTCCAGTACACTTCATTACGTTTTTGTGATTTATGGTGCAAATCTTAGGCTTATGTGTTATTCTTTTCTTTGATCTGATGCGGAGATTCTTAATTAAGTTTGTGGGAGACCACTAATTATGTGACTTGTTGCATTCATTTTCAAGGAAACGTTTTTGTTATTGTTCTGTTTTTCTTGTTTGATGATATGTTATGTTTTCATTATTGTATGTACATGTTTCAACAACTGTTAGAAGGCCTAGAAGGAATGCATCTTACAGGATGAATACATTATTGAACATCTTCCCAAGTCCTACTTGAGTCATTTCTCTTTCTGTGGTGTGACATGTTTTGATTTGACAGTTATGCTGATTGCTCTCCCTTCTACAGCAATGTTGAAGAAGCCTGTACCCGCTTCTCTTGTACCCTTTTCTATTCTATTGAATTATGTATGTGATTCAAAATCTCTGCTTCCAGTTATAAACGCATGCTTCTGCAAGGCAACACTGTAACAAAGGTGCCTAATGAAATTTGCGTTCATACAATTCTTTGAATTGATGTACTGGTACCTATGTACTGGGATTTTGGTGATGCTACGCACTGGGAAATTGAGAATGTACTGAGAAATGTACTTATATGTACTTTATAGATTTATGGAAAAGAAAAAAATCAGTGGCCACACTGATGTAGAAGGCATTCTTATTTCATGGTGCACAGGATCTTCTAACCTGTATCATACCAAATTAATTGATGACTGACCTCCTAAGTGTACCTCATGGTCCTCCAATTAGCTATGATTATCTTATTGCCTAAAATTATATTCTTAGCTTTATCATTTCCATTCAATTCTTCATGATTTCGTAATCTCTTGTCTTACATTTTCTAGTTTGCATGCTGTCAAATCGTTACATGTTCTCATTGTGCTTTTTTTAGGAGGGGATGGTGAACTGCTCCGAGGCAACAAAAGAGAAACGACATCAAGCACTGTGCACTATCCCGTTTCTACTGCACATTGCAGTTTCCTCGGCCAACTTGGTGAATAATTTAGCTGAAAAATTGGTTGAAAACAGTAAGTAGAGGGATTGTAAGACACTATTTGAACTGGTCTTGAAAAAAGAATTATAGTAAAGTCTTATTTGTGGTGTATGGACTATCTAATACTATTGTTTGATCAACATAAAAAAAGGGATAAAAAGCAGGACAGTTTACGTTCACATACAAACAAAATATTTTTGTGGAGGCACTTCTGTATGCTCTGCAACCATCATCACAGCTTGTGTTCACTCTTTGGCGGAGGTATATCCGAAGAAGATCTTGTTGGTACAACGTGGTGGTCATGGTTGTTTTGATTTAATTTGGGCTTGCATTAGGCTATCTGTGGTGTTTCCTTTTTCTTTTGTCGATGTTGACAAAATCATCCATGATTATGTGGGAATCCACTAATTTTGCAGCTTGTTTTGGTAGGAACGATTTTATGAGAAGTGAAGTTTAAAGCTTGTTTAAAAATTAAGAGCTGCTTCGCACAGTTGCAGGCTGAATTCTATGTCACACTTCAAGAAATTGGTTTGTCATGGTTTCATGCAGCTATTTTCATTGAGTGCAATTTGAACCTCCAAATTGAGTTTTAGCCTAGTCAACAGAACAGTTGTGTGTCATGAGGAATAAAAAGATTTGTGCTTCCTGGTACTTGTAAACCCGAAAATAATTTTGATTGTATACAAAATAGGTTTAACTCTAAAATGCTTTATTTTTATTTATTTAAAATTGTGAAAAGTTCAATAGACTTGTGAGAAAATGGCTACAAAACCTCTAAAAGTCAATGATATTGAGTTTTGACGTCCGTACACTGACTGGCTGGATATAAAGCTGTTCATTCACGAGTGGAAGAAGAAAAGTGAAAAATTTAAGAGTTTTTGTTTCTGTGTATACAAAATACAGTACATTATTTGCATTGCCATGCGTGTATACTGTATAAGCACAATTCTTTAAAAAAGAGAGAATGATGTTCAGCAAAAAAGGAGCAAAATATAAGGAATCATTCCCGACATTGCTGAGCTAAAATGATAATCAGCACCATTTAATGTGTTAAATACATTTTTGCTGGTTATCAGCTGAGAAGAAATAATTAACTGTCAGGCTATTTTCTGGACTATTTTATGACCCAGAATTAAACATCAGAGTTTTTGACTGTTGTGTAATAAAAAAAGTCGCTACTACTATTTAACAAAATGCAGTCTCATTTTAGTCAATGGAATGCACTAGTTTCTAAATAAAAATTCTGTACATACAGTAAAGAATGTAGATGGTTTTCGTTCATTTAAAAGCAGAAAATTCTTGCAAGAAAAGGCCATGTATGTGTGCTCTTCTGTCTGCAACTTGATTGCACTTTTCATGTTGCTTGATCACCAATGGTTATGGCAGAGAAGCATGTATTTGAAGTATACTAGCATTGTTTCTCTGGCCGATTTGTTCCTGTTTACTGAGAGTTCCTTTTTTACATAAACATACTCTCCGTTTACAAAGTTATGCAATTTCTTTAATAGCTGTTGAATTCATTCAGCTGTGTATCACCTGAGGGATCTGGCAATCTTAAGCTTTAATCTTGTTAATGGCATTACATCTGATCCTATATCTATTTAGCATTTACTTGGTTGAAAACCTTCTTGCAACATCTTGTTCTGTGGGTATTTCGGTGTGAAACATTCCGTTTTTTAGCAAAGGAACCCCCGCTGGTAGAATTTGACACTTAAACAGATTTAGTTTCCATCGGGGGATTTAGTATTTAAGCTTCTCTCCAAGGACAGATGCTTTGCTAGTAAGTCTTTAGCTTCCTTCAATATAATGATTGCGTGAGACTGTTACGCATAAGTTTGCCTCTGTGACGTGGGAGGTTCTCTCATAATGTGTTTTAGGAGGCATAGCTTTCTCCTGTTGTGGAGCCTACTGTGTCTCAAAAATGCCGTACCGCTCTAATTAGTGTTAATGTTTCGGCTAGTTCTTGGTGTTTCAATTAACCTGCTTGCTCTCTGCAATTATCGATAACACCTTGTTTGGAAAAACTCAGAAGTACATCCTGCATAAAGATTTTCTTTAGCCAGGATTTGTGATTTTCTGACTCCCACTACTCAAGTAATTATCATCGATCATAACTTGGCCAAAGCTCAGCTGTTATGCGAATATATAAACGAAAGAAAATAAATGCTTGGTATGGCAGGACTGTTAGTTACAGTATTGTAAGCTTTAGACTTAGACTTAGACTTTTTGATATAATAATTATTATCTTCAATGCCCAGGTGATAAAATCTACCCCCCCCCCCCAACCTAAAATTTGAGCTAGCATAGCTAGGATTGTGGAATTTTGCATTGATATAGGTAGGCACCGTTTCGTTTCTAGAAACCAGTTATTTGAACTGTTAAGTCAGCACAAATCTTGCTAACATCAGAATTTTTGCTGAAAAAATCAACAAAAATGACCGAAAATTTATTGAATAAGGCAGAAGTTGTTCAATCATACGGTTGGAAAGCTGAAGCGTGATGCGTTCAATTAAGGAAATGCTTGTAGCCTCAGAGTGTATGGTTTTCTTATGGCATGGCAGCTTCTTAAAAGCACTTCACAAATATTAGGTGTCCCCAACACCGACTCTGGCATTTACAGTAGGTACATTTTATTTGATTACATTTTTATTGCATTTTACGTGCATGCCAGAGAAGATAAGTGTTCTGGGCTGCTTTTGAAATTGTGTCGTCGATGAATCTGTTTTTTTAGTGTCACATGCACACATGGCAGTTCTTCAAGAGCAGAGTTCAAAAAGAGACAGTGTTCTTCAAAGAGGGTATGTTTAAGTATTATTTAAAAGGGTGATGTTTGTTGCTTGTGAAACTCAATTTAGCCAGTGCTTTGTGGAAAGTCTCTATAATTATATAATATATTTCGTTTCTGAAGCCACTTTCATACTATGGAAATAAACCAATTGTATCTCCTAAAAATGTGTTAACCTTGTAGCAGTAGCCTGTGCTGTGGATTCAGGGCTGTGGGTATTCTACCTACAGAATAAGGTCCATAGTTTTCCAAGTGACTTTACAGAATTCATCAAAAATGTGCAATATTTGAATGTTGCTACATAACTGATCTGTATGCTGCAAATATGGAACCTAATTTTTTACTTCTTTGACAGGATATTTCTATCTCTTTTCGAAAATAGGCAATACAAACAGGGTTCTGCCCACAGCGGGCGGCACTGGGCGGTACCACCCGGCACTTAAAGTCACCACCCGGCACTCTGAATCTCCTGAAAAACTAAGGGAGTCATATTTTCAGGCAAACCCCCAAGTACTGGTCAAAAACCAGGGTTTTATCCAGGCACTAAGGTTCTACACCGTTTTTTGTTAAATTGAGTTTTGGGGTCATCGAGGCAGGTGAGCAAAGCACTAAAAGCCTAGGAAGATGCTAATCCTAAACACTTAGTTACTCCTTAAGTGATATCTTTTGAGCAAACTGTGTATGCAAAAAGTGAAGGTTTGTTTAATGTCTACCCATATTTT
>JAOBRC010340127.1:0-12949 GCA_027575255.1 Scolionema suvaense
CAGTACCAAAAATGGTAGGATGACGATTTTTGCACTAAAAGATGCCCAAAAGGATTTTAGTAACATAAAAATCAGCGTGGCGGTGCCATGCGCGCCTTTGGCGCGGTAGAAAAAATTTTCCGACAGGGGGGGGTGTAGACCCCCCCCTTTCCCGACGAAGGGTTAAGGGAAGATATGTATTTTTCTCTGGTTTAGCAGCATCAAAACAGAACCATCCAGCTCCTTCATCAAACAGTTTTTTTCTAAAACCAACTGAACATGTGAACATTGGTCCATCCGATTTCAAATAAATCAGAAAAGATGGGGTGAAGCGTGCTTTCTAATTTTAAAGAAAAAATCCACACAAGATATGTTTTTTCCAGCCACCCCTTTTATTTAAATTTGAAACATTTTCCATGCATCAGTTATATAAGGGTCGCCTTTCTCAGAGAATTCATTCAGCCTGTTTTTTCAGATTTTGCTCTTCGCTATAACCCACAAGTACAAGTTACCCGTCATGTTTTTTTCGGGTGTTTATCTAAGCAAAATTTTTTAACCAAGTCGAAATCTTGGTCACACTATGCATGCATGACACAATTCTAAAGTTTAGTGTTCATCACAGCCAGGTGCCCACCCTGTTTATTTATTTTGATCAAAAACCCACCCATCCCACCTATTCCACCCACCCCTATTATTCAACTAGGAAATTTTCCACCCACCTCTTTATTCCAAACACCCCATCTATTCGGAACTTGAGAGGACAAAATTTAGTCAACAAGCCACTAGAGAATCAAACGCAGGTGTCGCAGTAATAGTTCTGGTGCAAAGGTCGTGATTAGGTACTACATTTCAGGTACCTACCACTTGACAAAAAAGTACATTCTACATTTTTAAAAAGAAAAAGTTTTGTTTTGAATACCTATACCTAACAAATTTATTAGCCATGATCAATACTTACAACACCCTAAAAGTCGCAATTCAGCATTCTGTGAGTAAAATTGCGATAGATCAGCCACTCTCCTGCACAGCATGTCGGCAGATATGTCGTAACCATAACGGTATTTCCATTTCGTAGCAATATTGCGTGCATTGGCTACTTGGAAGTGGCAGTCAGCTAAAAAGAAAAGCGGAAAAGGAAACATGAAACCAAGTTACAGCAACTTGTATCATACCCATCTATGAAGTTGATAATTGCCAACATGTATCATGCTTATTTTTTAAGGGATCGAATCCGATAAAGAATTGCCTACAACATAAAAATGAACAGGCAAATACTACAAACACAGCAGAAAACACCAAAAAACAACTATTTTTGCAAAAACGCCGCAATTAAGAGCAACAAGACACTTTCCAGATGTGGCACAAGATCCATAAGGCAAAGAACAACAAGTAACACAATTAGTGGACTCCTGCAAAACTTAATGGAGAATCTTCATGTTAGTTCAAAGAAATAAATAATCCATTCTATGCCCTTTTACACAAAAAGCAATTATTTTCCGAAAAGAATTTGCCACACCCAAATACTAGTCTTCTCAAAACAGTTTAATGATCTCAACATATCTACTATTGCGGTAACCTTTCAAACAAAAGCTTTACCTCCTACTGCTCTGAAGTTTTACACAAAACTACACAGATTTTATGAATGGATATCAAAATACTTGCAAAAAAAACCCTAAATGGATATTTTTTAACGTAAATAGCCAAACCTACGCCCAATGGCACATGGTTGATAATACAAGCAGTGCTGCCCTCAATATTAAAATTAAACAGACCCAACAAAGCCTTCCAAATAATAATTTGAAAAAAACTTGAAAATGGGCACAGTTGGGCATAGTACAGCAAGCTTCATCCCCAAAATTACAAAAAGCTGATGACGCATACTGCATAATATTTTGAAAAAGCGCTGAAAAATGGTATCACCTAGGCTTAATGATACTACTCAAAGACATGCTCTAAAAGCCATAAAATCAGTAATACTATCATATGAGATTCACGACAAACATGACAAAAATATTTTTGAAGTATTCTTAAGATGCTCCAAAAAAATCCTAAACATGACTATTATTGGCTGTAAACTCAGGCTTCTACAATTACCGTACGTAGCGTACGTACGTACAGCCCCTTTAAGTCCATGTACAAAGAAAACTGGGTGACTGTACGCATTCGCATACGGCCAAACTTAACGTTCAATTTGCAATCTCCAACAAGAATTCTTTTTTGTCACCTGCACCTTCTTAACAGAATCGATCCAGAGTGCTCTCATAAACAATTCAACAGCTATTTTTAGATCAAACATCCTCAGTCTTCCCTCTGTCTAACACACCTTCAAAAAATCTCAGTAACTGAATAGAGCTATAATAGTGAGTCGTGTTTGGGGTTCACGAAACAATACGTCCCCTTGCAGAATGAAGCTACAAACATAATGACTCGGGTGCAGCATTACTTTATGAATGAAACACTGTTGTGTGCTTCTGTATGCAGTGTACACTTTCTTCAGTTCAGATGTACGTATCAACGTATAACATTTTTTCCGGATTTGTCGAAGCTTGAAACTGCCACGTACAAGCTGAACAAGAGCTTTGTGAAATATAACACATGGTCCTACTCACATCAGAAGTTAAAATCAATTATGAAGTCTTCTAGAAATACATTTCAAAAAGAATAAAAAGAGCTTTGAGAAGATGTGAATGGCCACCTCCCAATGGACCGCAAAGTTCCTCAGATATGGTTCATCGATAACACAAGTTCTGCTGCCCATGGCATTCACAACACAAATGATAAAAAACTGATGAAGTGTTCTTCAAAAGTTTTGAAAACACCTTAGCAATCATGCCATTCGTAACCTAAAGAACATTATTCACAAGATATGAAGCATGGCTAATAACAAGTTGTTTTGACGGTGAGACTCACACCAAAAATGACAGGTAACGGATTACCTATATACCTATCTGGAGAAGACCTCAAAAATTGCTACTTTTTAATGGCAATTGCCCAGCACATGCACAACAAGACTTTCATAAGACATAGCACATGGTTCATGACATGCAGAGTCACCCAAAAAACTCACACTAAAAACGACAAAAAACTGATGAAAAAGTGTTTCGCAAAAAACCTGCAAAACAACTCTTTTTGGCAAATTTTTTGTCACGCCACAGCCAAGTGGTCTTAAGACAACTGAAAACTCCAAACATAGTCTTTCTGGGGGGCTAATTGCCCGCTAGAAATTGAACAAGAGTTTTCCCAGAAATGACACAGGGTTTAAAACATAACCAATATTGCCCATGAGTTTCCCACCAAAAATTGCAAAAAAATAATGACTGAATCTTAAAATAATTCAACAAAACGCTAACAACCGTCATTTTTGGATCTAAACTGCACAAATGAATCGATGCATCATCCATGCTCATAAATACAAACGGAGCAAATGTTCAAGATGACAATAATCTTAACATACCCATCATGCCAGTCATGACACACCCTACGTTATCACTCAACTTGAACATGTGTGTCAGTGTAGTTGAATCAAGAAGTTTGTCCTGAAAGCAAAAGGCACAAGAGCTTTTACCCCTTCGTCGGTAACACTAAAAACTAGGGTACGAACAGTAAAGGGGAGGGGGTGGGGTCTACACCCCCCTCAGAAATGGTACTTCCTTTATAGCTGTAGGGATAATTTTTGGTACACACCAAAAGGGGTCTAATACAAGGTAGCATAAAAATTTTAGTCAAATTTGGGATTCCGGTTGTCTGTTTAGGGGGTCGGAAAGGGTGACCGGACGCTACCATACTGTAGATGCATGGCATAATGGCTCCCTGTGGAGGACAAATTGGTTACGGCAATTTTGACACTTCCTGAAGTCCAATACAAATGAAACTTGGCAGGTCGATAGAGAACACCAAGTTTATTGTGTATTGTAAATTTTGGGACAAAAGAGGGGCGGCAAGGGTATTTGAAAGACCAGTCTGTAAATTAAATAATAGAGTATTTTTGGTTACATTTCAGGTCTGTAAAATAGTTCATGTTAATCGAAACATCACCAAACTTGGCAGACACATTAAGGCTATTAGGTATAGATGAAAAACCTCTCGACCAATAAGATTGCTCAAAAGTGTCCCACAGAGCTGGGCCCATATTTCCAGTACCAAAAATGGTAGGATGACGATTTTTGCTCTAAAAGATGCCCTAAAGGACTTTAGTAACAAAAAAATCAGCGTGGCTGTGCCGCACGCGCCTTTGGCGCGCTAGAAAAAATTTTCCGACAGGGGAGGGGTGTACACCCCCCTTAACCGACGAAGGGTTAAGGTAGGTCACAAATAAGAAATAAATCACAAATATTTATTGTGTTGGCCTACTTTACTCAACAGTAGACTTCCTTTGCACATGATTATTGCATGCAATGCCCAAAAAATCAATTTAAATGATGTCTTTTCTTTAAAATGCCTCTCTATTTGCAGCAATTTGTGAAAAACAGCATAATTTCAAAAGAGCTTTTGAGGAAAAGCATTGTGTTTCACAATTAAGCTAGAATGTGCCCAAGCGGCTTGATCTCCAGTTGCCTCACACTGGCCTCCGACTGAAAATCAGAAGGTGGGCACATGCAATCATACAGAAATTGCATAATGCAAATTCTAAAACGTCATTATTCAGTCCAAATGATGCAAAATGAGGATGAAGATGAAGGATATATGCTCTAAAGGTCCAACCTTTGTAAGTTTAGAAGACATACACCGTTCCCTGAAAGCAAAGTAGAGCAATACTTGACAATTTTGCGCAATCTGCCATCACTAAATCTTATACTACCTTAGCAAAGAGCAGACTTGTCAATGGTAATTCTTTTGAATCAGTGGCAGAGTAAGCATGAAAAATATCAAAGCTTGATACATGCATTAATATATGTTCTCTATGAACAGAAACACTAAAATTAGTACAGTGCAGCCAATTCATGTAAGCCAAACATAATTTGCAGATTTCCAAGCAGCAGAAGTCAAAATCATTCCGGGTGATGTTATGGCACAACATTGGCAGTGTATCTATGCCAGGTCTCCCAGGCTCAAAATATGTATTTTACTCATGATTTTAACCTTTTCAGTCCTTCTGCAGAGGTAGTGACCGGGCCTTCGCAGCCCATAGAAACCTCTTAGAAAGAGATGCTTCTCAGGTATGGCTAATATATTAGAATATATTTATGATGATGGTAATGTTGAGGTTAATATCAAAAGTAATTCTGGTTCTGATGAGGACAGTGAACGGGAAGATCAGTATTTTTCACTTCGGAGGTAATTCATGACCTCATGCTCATGCTAAAAGAACCTGTACTGTCAAAACAGACATTTTGCGTTGGCTTACAAAAATTATTGCTGCGAAAGAAATATAAGTGATACAGACTGCAAACTTGGTCTGTGTGTTGGCTATGTGGTAGTGGCACTAGTGATAACATTCAAAATTGTCTGGTATGACGTTTCATTATGGTGGTGATTGATTGATGTGTAAAAGTACACATTTTTTATTGCTTAAAAATCGGCTATTTTAATCACATGACCAAACGATGATGTCATCAGACCAAAATTTTTGCACCAAATCAAAGCTTAGTCTTCAAGTAAAAAAGGGCCAAAGTTTCATTTGCATTGCTTTTGTAGTTTTGTGTATTTGAAACAAGGTGGTTAAAAACAACAAATTTCGCCTCGGGAAATAGTGAGGGTAAAGCCTGGGACTGCAAGGGTTAAGACTTTTTAGCTCATATTTCATGACCTTTCATGATTTTTTATGGCCTTTTAACCAATATTATGACCTACTCACAATCTATGAAGGCATAGCTGTCATGATATAAGACTATTTCCAACCGTGCTTGCCATTCCTCTAACAGTGGCCCAAATAAACCAAGCCAATTATATGGCTAAAACATACGACACAAAGATTGACTATATATAAAAAAACCATTCCCATAAGAGAACACAGGCATAATGCACGGGTAAAGCGAACAAGAAAACAATGCAAGAAAGGACTTATAAGCTGACAACGTTTGGGTTAACTTGTCTTCAAAGGCCAAACCAACATCAGCTTCACCAATCCTCATGTGGAGAAGGCACCTGGAGTCAGTCTTCCCTTTTAAAAATTTTCCTATCCCCCCTTTTTCGCAGTGTTTTCAGACTCAATGAGAACATCACAATTTCCATCGTGGGCAGAGGGTTCTCATTCTGTTTCGAGTGAGACTGAAATGCCATAAAGTAACTTTAGAGCCATGTTTATGAAAATACTTACATGACTTTAACAGTTCACAGATGAGGCCACTGTTATTAAAAGCTAGATCATTGTTCAGCGCACGAATTGACAAAAATAACATCATAATTACCACGTCGAAAGTAATTGTTTCCCAATTGCAACTTTTGTTGCAGGCAAAATGTGTGAATTGAATTCAATTCTTTCACCACTTGAGCATATGCACCTTAATCCCTTTATGATCTGAAGGGCATGTCGACGGGCTTTAACTATTGAGATGCGATCGTTGTTTATGGCCATTTCCGCTCACCAACAGCTGTAGATCATCGCGATATTGGAACACCGAATGGAAACCAATGCACTTGCACAAACTGATTCTTTTTCCCAACCAACATGCCATTAGTACTGTCCTTGCGTAAACAATTGTGATCCACTGTGAAACGATTTGAAAATCCTATACGCCTTATCTTTCACATGTAGCTGTGACGTAGGGAGCCTTGTTCAGAGTATTTCATAATGGGGCTTTCACTACGCAACGGAGGCTTGTCAAACAGTGCAGACCTGTGCAGCGAGGCCCACGAAATCTGTGATGAATGATGAAGCATACTGATAGAATATACAAGAAGTGCTTCATCATGACCAAATAGTCCTCTATTGGAACATGGTGGATGCGTTTGATTTTCTTGTGTGGATTCACAAGAGACACTGGGGCATCGTCTCGGTATGGGCTGCACGAGAGCTTGTTTACTTAGCAAGGGTAAATTTGGGGGAATATACACATCTGTCACCTACTGACGAAAACATTAATAATTAATAATTACCACATTGCGCATCTGCTCCAATGTCCTAAAACCTATCCCCCGTTTGGACATTTTTTAAGACTCCAACCCCCCTCCTTAGGAAAGGGGGGTTCAGACCAGTGGCCAACAAGTATTGGCCAACAGTGGGCTTGGATAAGACAATCAGACCTTGTTGTTCAATGCACAAGGTACCCATCATATTGTTTTCTAACTTGTGGATTGCTTGTTTCATCAAGAATGAATATTGGGTGCTTTTAAATCAGAATCTATCAGTTGCTTTCTTATGTGGTCAGCAATACCGAAAATAAGAACATATTAAACGTTTGAATTTCAGCCACAGGTAACAAAAGTGCTTGCTTCCAGTTCGGCGACTGGTCATAATTTCTTTTCCGAAGAGCCGGCCACAACATGCCACCCAACTTTATGTTATGAGTTATTTTTTTTAGGAATTTTGTAGAATGGCAAAGGAACACTCTCTATCGGTGCACATTATCCACACTCAATTCAAACCTCAGGCAGATCTTTCTAGCAAAATCTTCTATACTGATCTATCATCCGTGGCTCAAACAGATATTTAGATTCATACAATGAGTCAACACTGCTGCCAGAAGCTCCAGCGGAAACTTGTCACGGGGTGTAAAGGAACAAGAGATGTAAGAGAGAGAAAATTGCAACTTATCGGTTACTGTAGGTACATGTTAATGCTCGTAGGCCAAGAAAAAGGTCAAGACTTGGGCTTATGATGGGAGCTCAAGTATAGTCTGAAAGCTGCAAAATCCACTGATTGCCCTAGTGCAAGGGCCAACTGGCACCCTGCAGAAGATACTGCATGAACACGTGCAAGGGCCAACATTCTGGCACACCCTGCAACCTGACTTGACTTAGTGCAAGGGCCGACCGGCACAACCTGCAAACCTGACCTAACATAGTGCAAGGGTCACTCAGGGGAACGCACAATAGAACTACCATCTGGTGCAGGGCCAAACTGGCACCCATGCCTAACTATATATCTAGTATGTGTTGCAGGGCCAACTGGCACACCTGCATAACTACCATGTACGTTCCAGTGCAGGCCAGAACTGGTACTCCTGCAGTCTAACTAGTATCTAGCCAGACCCCGCAAGCCTGTGAAACCTAGCCAACACCTATAGGCACAACCATATGGAATACGTGCTAGAAAACTGACCTAAGAGTCAAAGCATGCAGCTGCCTCCACTCCCCATGCTAAACCCTGTTGTTCACGTTTACTATAGATCATGCTGAAAGCCCCGTTCTTTTATGGATAGAATGATAGCATGCAGGAAACGTGTACTGATTAAATGTTTATCTCTTCCTATACCATAGTAGCACTCAACAACACGTTAACATGAAGTCTAAGACTAAACAATACAACTGTACTCGATAGATGTTGGAAGCCTGGCTTTATCGAAAAATGGCGACGGCTAGGCAGTCATGGTTGGTGCGCAGAGTGAGACCACAGACGGGCAACTGGCTCAGCGAAGCTCAAGAGTGGGGAGGCCGGATCAACTCCATGGCAGCAAATTCAGACTAAAGTTCAAGGACGGATTTGGCACACATGGACTGTCATTAGTGAAAAGATACTTAAGGCTAACAAGGTGACAATGCTAATGTTGTGCGAGTAATGACCAAAACCATGTACTTGCGCTAGAACAGAAGCAGAGCGGTCTCTGCACGCTTAACTTGCATTAAATCCATACCACATTTAATTGCAACTTGTGCAATTAACATCAGTGATCCCACTTCCGAAGAGTCTGAAGTTGAGGCACATTGGTGCACCAATGGGCCCATACTTACATAAGGTTGATGTGTGTGCATCTCTTGCTTTGCACAGGTGACCTTCAGCTTTAAACATACCCGATAGAAAGTCATCACAAGCAAAGAGTGCAAAAAGTGAAAAGGTGTTCAGAGGTACAGAGGCGTATTTTCTGTGATTCAGTATGACAGAGAGTTCAATGCTTATCGATAAACCAGGTGAATAATGCATGCTGCAGACTACGTTCCGTATTCTACCCACTAAAGCCAAAACAACAAACCTTTGGTCATACTCTCAATTTTGCCGCCGAAGAAAATCAAATGCCGACAGGTGCATGATCTCTGCAGGCACCTTTCATGCATTCAGAGTACCGCATTTCCTTGATCCAATGAAAGTAAGTAAGTTCAATTTTAATCAATAGAGCTCAAGCAAAGGGAAGTACGGAGGTGCAAAATTAACCCAAAAAAAATTTCCCATCAACCCGTTCTGCTCCAAATCGTAGAGCCAGGACGAAGGAAACAACAATTTTTTTATAGCAAACTTGTTATGGTAACCCTTTGCAATGGAACTATCAGAAACGTGATTTGAAATATTTCACTCTTTTTCGGGTGAAAGCAAAACCGCAATTTTTCTCAACAATGCCCAGGGTGTGCAACATTTCTGCCAAGGGAATCGAATCCTTTTCACACAAAACCAATGATTTTTGAAAGGTCAGCTCCACAGTGTAACCTATATTAAACTTTGTCATCTCGCCACTTTCCTCACACTTGGTATGACTTCTCACCCAGCAGCTGTTGTCAGTCTTCAATGACCTTCAAAAAAGATCCCAGTGAATGTTGAGTACGGGTAGCCCCTGATAAAAGTTCGATTTCGAGCAGACTTGTTCATGTCTATTGTCCAAAGCACACGGCAGAATTTTGCAGTACTGGAGCCAATACGTTCAAGTATTTTCCTGCTTATCTAGTCAGTTACCTGAATCATAGTCTAATGTTCTGAACTTAGGAAATGACCGCTAGATTAAATCATTGGTGGTCCTAACACTTCAAAAAAAGACAAGTGAGCGTACCGGCACTTTCTTCTGAGTGACAACTACAGCACAATCTGTTCCGCGAACCCCAACAGAGGTTGTCGCTCCTTGGTTAATTGCCTTGAAAGCATATTCTACAAGTAAAAGAAATAATCAAATAAGACCAAGAACAAGAAATAAACCAACAAAAACATGATATGAACAAGTCACAGAATTAGTGGACTTCAAGAAACTCAGTTGATAATCTGCGTGATAGATCAAAGACAAAACTAAGCCAATCTATGCCCTTCTATACACAAAACCAAATATTTTCCGGCAAAAATTGACACACCTTAATCTAACACCACAACAGAATAAGCTTTGCCTTTAAGACTCACATCAGAAGTTAAAAACACTGTAAAATGAAGTATTCTTGGAATATCTTTAAAAACAATACAAGGAACTACTTTAAAAGGTGAATTCCCAGCAGCAAGCGGTCCACACATTTTCCCAGATATGGTTTTAGCACAAGTTCCGCTTCACCAATGATTCACAACACAGATGACAAAAAACTGCTGGAGAGTTGTTGAAATATTTTTTAAAAACCACTAAGAATAACCATTATGACATAAATTGCCACAGACAATCTGAACAGCATATTCTCAAGACATGAAGCATGGGTAGTAACATAGGTTATCTATCCCTAAGATACGAACCAAAAATGACAAAACATAGATGAATAAGTTTTGAAATATTGGGGGAAAACCTGAAAATAGCTATTGTCTGACATAAATTGCCACCTGCAAGCCTAACGAGATTTTCCCAAGACATGGCACATGGGTCATAACATATGCAGAGTCGCACCAAAGATTCACACGAAAGACATCAAAAGACAGATGAACAATTTAAGATATACTTGAAAAAACCCTTACAACCACCATTTTTGGATGCAAATAGCCACCCGCAAGCCAAAAAAATGTCCCTCAGGCATGGCACATGGTTCACAACATATGCAGAGTTGTCCCTTAAACTCTCACCAAAAATGACAAATGACATAAACCGTTAATGACATATTAGGAAAAACTCAGAAAATCGCCATTTTTGAACCATACTTGCAACCCCCAACCCAATGAGATATTCCTTACACAAGGCATATGATTCATAAACACGTCTTCAAGTCTTTGAAAAAACCTCCAAAAGTGCAATTTTTGGCCATACTTGGTCGTAAAACTGGTCACACCTAAGCCTAACGGGAGTTTCCCTAAACATGTTCAATGCCCATAGCATTTAGTAATACTACCCCAAAGATTCACACCAAAAATCACAAAAAACTTATGAAGCGATCTTGAGATAATTCCAAAAACCTCTAAAAATGACCTATTTAAGCATTTGTTGTCACTCGCAAGCCAAATGAGAGTTTCCCAGACATGACAAGTTTCACAACAAATATTACAAGAATGTAATGAATGGATCTCGAAATATTTTGAAGACTCTAAAATGGCCATTTTAGGGCACAATTTGCCACCAGCAAGCCAAACAAAATACATTTCTCAAAATTCTAGCTCAATCATATTTCCTTGATTACGTATTGTCACCTTCACACAAATTTCAGAAAAATCCATTGAGCAGTTGTCCGTGAAAATACCTAGGTTGTGGATAGAAAGACAGAAGGACAGACGGACAGACATCATCTTAAAGAACTCTTACACTAAAGCCCAATAAGGATGTTCGAACTGTTTTGATTTCCCGTAAAAAAAGCTGTTGCCAAACTAGATGTTGGATGGTACTGATTGCATCATAAGAACAAGAGCATGAAACTGCATGCTGCTTAATGATGAAAAGGCAACAAAACACATGAGTGCAGTGACTGACTATGAGATGCATGCAATGAAACAACGAAGTACCACACTCCAAAGAAGCTGTTGCACAAACTAAGCACAAAACTCGTTAACATAAGCATAGCTCTCTGTTTCATTGCCAAAGCCAACATAGCACGGTACTGACTACATCACGGAACAGAGAACAAGAAATTTTGCTGCTAAATAAGGAAAAATTTCCAACTAATATTTCAAAGGCCTTTGCAACTGTTACAGCCCAGTCAGATTGATTCTGCAGTACTAGTGAGCATTTCAGTAATATAGGTCATGTCGTTTTAACCAGTAAACAGAATCAAAGGACTCCTGTTCAAGGGTTTCTTTACAATAACAATTTAGATCACGTGAGACACTAGTTATCGGAATTATGAAACTGGGGAAATGCTCTTGATCACAAACTTGCTAACATAGCAACCAACATGGCTAGAACACTTAACAAAAAAATAAAAAAGCCAGTTCAAGAAGTAAATTCCGACCCACAAGGTCATAAAAAATGTTCCCACATATGCTTCACAATATAATTAGCGGTTTTTTCAAAGACAACGTATACAAAATTACAAGAAACTGATGAACATGTCTCCAAATATTTTTTAAAAAAAACCTTGAAAATAGCCATACCATCCACAGACATGACACATGTTTCATAACATTTATACTGTTTCCCCTGCGATTCACAGCAAATTTTACATAACCCTGATGAAGTTCTATTTATATATTTGAAAAAAGACCTTAAAAATAAATATTTTCGAATGTAAGTGGTCACCCGCAAACAGACCCAGATTTCCCCAGGTATGGTTCATAATACGCATAGTGTTTCTCATAACATTTACAACTAAATCTACAGAAAATTAGTAAAGCTGTCTAGAAATCTTTCGAAAAATATGAAATTTTTGGTCGTACAAATCACCACACCCAAACCAAAAGGGAGTTTCCCAGATGATATGAACATCCCATGATCCGCTACGATTCACACCAAAAGTTAAGAAAAACCAAAGGAGAGTTCCTAAAATAATTTGATAAAACTATACAAATCAAACTTCTCTTTCACACTGTGCAACCAGGGCATTAGGCAGAAAGCTTAGGAAAGGTGCATTACAGTTAAACTTTAGCAATTAGGGGTCGCACCATGCATTGTAAGTCCTGGAAGCTCTTGTTATTTACTGTGCAAGATAGCCTTGGATTTCCGAAAATTGGGAAAAAAGGAAATTTAAACATCAATAAAAACATGATCAACATGCAATGAATTTATGGACATACTATGCCTATGTAAGAATAGCTCTGAAGACTGGTGCTCAGTGCTCG
>JAOBRC010340238.1:0-12948 GCA_027575255.1 Scolionema suvaense
TCAACTGCATTAAAGTCGGTTCAGGGTTCGACACGCATCCCATCGTATAAAATCACTGCAAATTAGGCGCCGCACTTAGTCGCACCGATGTCGAGCTGAGATAATGATCAGGAATGCTGGCACGACCCATCGTATAAAACAGGGGTTAATCTTTCAAACGTTTGACTTAATGATTTATGTTACCCTTGTGACAATTTTCTAGTTTGAATTGTGCTGACCTATTTATTGCTTAGTGGTTCAATTGTTGCCTTATGTAATTGTGATACCTTTGAATTTTGATTGTCTGCTATCAAGTCCAAAAGTAATGAGACTGTTCAACAAACCTAGTGTTGCTTTCTTGAAACAATTTTTTTTGCATGAAATTGATAGTCAGATTTTACTGAGGTGGAACTGCCACTGGCAATTTGTGCATGTCTTACTGCTGGATATTCTCGAACACACACTGACCATGTTCAAACTAACCCTTTCGCCCCCCTTCCCCCCTCGTCTTTTTTGCTAATTTTGTTCATTAATTTCTTCAGCAACTAATTGCGACTTTAAGCCGTTTCATGGTAGTTATTACTAAATTCGGGTCATTTTATTTGTAACTATCTCTAACCAAGTCTTGAAACATGAAAGTTTCACTTACTTTTGCTTCTGATTTAGCTACTTTGTAAGCTGATGTAACTTAGTTGTTCATGATTATTCTGATGATGGCTGCATAGGCAATCAAAACATGTCGATGTAAACTGAGAAGTGTTTTTATTCTCATGTTGATCATACTCCCTGCATCGACGTCAGACAAAGGATCAATAGAAATGTGTTTATGTGTGTGGTTCACCTTCCACTCCTCTCTGGGTTCATTATTCCACACCTTCTCTATGTTCAGGCGCGGCCTGAGCTGTTGACGACCATGGTGTTACTGTCCTGAAGTGTAAGAATAACACAGGTACATTGTATTTGCTCTAAAACAGCAGTATTTGTCGTCTGTACCACTCACTGCCCTGATATCATTGGGCACCTGTCCCGTTCAAATTTTTGAAATTTTCGGACAATCATTGCCGATTTTGGCAAAGATCTTTGGCAACAACTGTAGGTTTAAAAGCAAAATTTTCGTTGGCGATGGAACATGATAAAATGACACTCAGTCTTTATTTTATGAGATAGAGTTCCACCATGGCGCAAAGTATATAAAATTTCATAACGATGGAACTCAAATGTTCCAACATTTATTGCCGAAATAGTGAGGGAGGTATCGTAGTACTCGTTTATCTCTTTTACTTGATAGTAGAGGTGGGAGAGATAATATTAAGAAGATTGATTTAGTACTGTGTTGATAAGGAGATACAATTTTCTTGAATAATTTGTTTGCATGAGAGTTGTCCGGTTATTAGTTAATAATGTGATAATGTTGGGGTTTTCAGACAACTGTTCCTATGTTTAACACTGGAAATCGCCTATACTTACTGTCTGCCTTCTCGACTTTCTTCTCGTCCTTGATCATCTCTCGTATCCACGATCTTCTTTCTTGTCCAAAAGTGATAATAGTCACTATTAGCTGCAGTTTCCAATGTTAAAGTATAAGAGCCCAAATTTTCACCCTCCTGACTATGGGAGAGCATCTTCAGGGTACTAGTTTCAGGGTGTTGACTTCTATTTATACAAAACAAAACAAAAAAGAGCGGGAGATGATTAAATGTTTATCTATGCAAAGTGCGTTTCTAAAATTGCATGTTCGCGTTGGACATCAGAGCATGCCAAGAGCCAAGGCCTGAGCGTAATTCTCGTGCTTGTTATTTTGTACAGGAATATCTTCAAACTACTCGCTTCCAGTTTGCAAAGTTTCACAAAAAAAGCTCCTTATGAAGATCTCATTCCGTATGAATGAAAAATTACTGCTATTCTTAGACTCCACGTCCTTACATTCAATCTGAGGTTATTCATATATGTTTATTAAACATTATTAGATGCAATTAAAACGCGTGCATTCTTCTTAATGGTATGGGAGCTTCAAAGGGCGTATTTTTAATGGCATAGAGCGTTCAAAGGGCTGTTTTGATAGCAGGGAGAATGATTCTTTGGGTCAGAAACTACTACACAGGCTGGTAGCCAACTGCTACGTTCACTGACTAGTTGGGGGGAACCTTAGGCAAATTTGTAAAAGTTGGACTGGAGTGTTAAGTAACTCGGCGATTTTTCCATAGTTACTCTCCTCGAAATTGCTTGAAATTTGCAGGAATATTGGACTCCAGGGCAATGACTAAAGATCCTTTTTAGTAGAGTTTTGATTTGCAGGAGAAACAGAGAAGTTTACAAACGTTAGGTCCCCCTTTAGGTGTTAAAGCAAATCACTGTCTGATGTTCAGACTACTTTAAGGCCAGAAACTTTCGCCGGGAGAAACTTTCGCGGATCAGCCAAGCCACAAAAATTTTACATTTCACGGGAAAAACTTTCGCCAATTGGCCTTCGTAAATATTTTCGAAGGAAACATCTGTCGCAAATAGGTCTTTTTCAAAATTTCCACGGGAAAAAACTTTCGCGGAAGATAAAATATAACAAAGTATTTTTTAGTTCAGCTTCAATGATTTTCTAGTGTTGATCTTCGATGAAAACAAGGCTGCTTCTCTTTCTTTCGCTTCCCCTTGTCTTGTTGCCGGGAAAAAATTGCAAATGTCTTTAGTTTGTGTCTCTTTCTTTCTTACTGTTTTCTTTTTCTTTGGCAATATCGAATATTTAACAGGAAGAAACTTTCGCGAATGAGCTTTTTTAACTTTTTGAGGGAAAAAACTTTCCCGGAATGAGATGTTTGAAATATTTCACGGGAAAAAACTTAAGCCGCAAATCGCGAAATCGCGAAGGTTTCTTCCCGCGAGCGTTTCTGACCTTAAAGTATATGTTGGGTTGAAACCGGCTAAGTAATTTAAAAATCGTTTTATGACCTAAAGTATATCTGACGTCTTAACCTTATCCCTAATGCAGGGAGCGGATTCCGAGCTTCCGACCACATTTTTTATCGCTGCTAAAGTAGTAGTATGCTACAAAACATGGTGATTTTTCGTAAAATTTATTAAGGTACAAAAAGGTTTTTTCGGCATATCAGTTGCCGCCTACAACGGGTGTTTCCTTCCTGCCTTTGACGCATGACGTCATCAAAAGTTCTTTTTGCCCAAATATGCTTAGCTTTTAGCTTTTAGCACGGAAAGATTTTACATCACTGTGATGTTCTAACAACGTCATCATTATTATACCTTGAAAACAATAGACCTCTATGGGTGTCCTCAACAAATGATGACATAATGATTGCCATCTATAGTATTTTGGACCAACCTGTTCCTCATGCCAAGTTTTAAAGTTATAGCTTATTGCGATAAAAAGTTATCGTGGCAGGGTGACAGTTCTGAGAAGCCCATAAAGGTCCAGCTGGGATATAGCCAAGAATGTAAAGTAACAAGTTAACAGTCTATAGTTGTCATCGCATCAATTATTCTCGCTTGGCACATTAGTGCATTTATATAGTCATATGAATGCTGCCATCATTAACGGCAGATGGAAGGATTGAATCAACCTTTCATGGAGTCTTTTCCCGTCGATTTCCGACATCATCTGACGCTGCATCAAAACAAAGTAGCTATAAATTTTTTTCGATACAGCTTATTGACAAGACAGAAAAACGTTATTTAGGCCGATTGCTTTTAGTTTCTATTAAGTTTACGTATTTTAGTTTTCTTTTTGATTGTATCTGTCCCTGAAACATGGAGGGGAAATTTTTGTGTTCGCAGAGCGTATATGCTTTTGCCAGATGCCATTACCACAGTAGGGTTCAAGAATAGTTCTGTCTATGCCCAAAAAGATATAGTGTATCTGTATTCTATAACCATGAAACTCAGTATTACTGTTAATGCATCTGACTATTCCATCTATGAAAATCCGATACCGTATATTTTTCTTACAGGTAGTGCTGTGGAAGGAGCCTCTTTAGCACGACTATTCCACCCGTCAAAAGCTACGTCTCTTGAAATTGAAGTTGATGTTATGTACGTTATTGGAGTAGTTTCAGAAGACGCTGCGTCAGCATGTTTTGAGGTCAGTGATATTGTGCTATTTGCACAAAACCAAGATGGATTTCGATTCAGAAACTGTCTCTCCCTACTCCTATCTCCAGCTACAGTGCTGAGGACCCACAAAATGTGCTTATCACCATAAATCAGCTTCTGTAGATGGGAAGGGGGGCCATTAAGTGATTTCTCAAACTATGTTGCTCCGGATCGTATAAGGATTTTGTAGCAAAACTAGGTGCTAAAACCTTGCTGTCATCGTCTCTGTTCTGGCCTTAAAACTTTGGTCAGTGTCACCCAGCGCACAGTTGAGTGCGTTCTTTATATTCCTGTTGCTATCTTCATATATTCAGGACTTGGATCACTGGCCTGGTTTCTTGAAAATTAGAGATGTGCCTGAGATCAAGATGTTTGTATCAAAAAGTATCCCAATCGCTGCAGAAAATTTCGAATTGAACGAAGACTCAACTCCTTGCAATGTGGAATCAACTCCATCGTTATTGGAAAGTCCACAAATTAATGAGGGACCATCATCAAGCAGAACTTCTACTTCAACAGAAGATGCATCGAGAAGCAAGGATACAGCATCGGCCTCAACCCGTACTGCTCTTCCGTCAAGAAAGGTGGTCTCGACATCGTCCTCGACTACATGTCATCACCTGCCATCAAGTACGATCGGAGCAACATATCCTTCAACCTCAACTTCAACAGAAATGCCATCTATCAAGGTGGAAGCAACTTCAACCTCAACTTCAACAGAACTACGATCCAGCGAGGTGGAAGCAACATCAGCCTCAACCACAACAGAACCACCATCCAGCGAGGTGGACGCAACATCAACTTCAGCCACAACAGAACTACCATCAATCGAGCTGGAAGCAACATCAACCTTGACTACAAGAGGACTAACATCCAGCGAGGTGGAAGCAACATCAGCCTCAACGATAACAGATCCACCATCCAGCGAGGTGGAAGCAACATCAACTTCAACTACAACAGAACTACGATCAATGGACGTGGAAGCAACATCAATTTCAACTACAACAGAACTACTATCCAGTGACGTGGGAGCAACATTAACCTCAACTAAAATAGAACTACAATCCAACGAGATGGAAGCAACATCAACCTCTACCACAACAGAGCTACCACCCAGCGAGGTGGAAGCAACGTCAACCTCAACTTCAATCAAACGTGCACTATGTAAGGAAGGAGCTATATCGAGCTCATTTTCAAAATCGGATAAAAGCGAGGAGGTAGCGCTAGCCTCATCTGCAGGAACAACAGCAGAAATAGGTAGCAACGGCGGGGAAACTTTGGATCCGTCCTTACTTCCATCTTGCAGTTATTTCGGAACATCTGAAAAACTAACACAAATGATGAATCTTTCTTCCGACAATGAAGATGTAAGTCCCAATGAGAACACGGAAAGTAATTACCTCCTGGGTTCTATATTCAAAGATCGTTTGCTGCAATTTGAGCCTCGCTATCCTCTGAGAATCATTGACGAATGCGGTAACCTGATCAACACAGATATGAGAGAAAGCGTAGAAGGGCCAAGTGCTGCAATCAATTTTGATGACCAACCTGTGACCGATATTGAGATGCAAGAAAAAGTTATTGAGCTAATGAAGCAATCAGGACAGCATGTTCGAATGCTGATCGATTCATTTTCGAGTTCGAATGAGCATCTACGAAGTGAAATAAGTGTCATATCAAGAGAAGCCAAGGATGTTCATTCCATTGAGGAAGATCGATTAGCTAAGCAGAACCCTATTGACCGGTCAGCGGATACACAAAACCGTCTGGATCACGTGTTTACTTCAGCACAAGAATACGTCACGTCTTTTAAACAACACGAAGAGCAATTCTATAAAATTTGTATCTTTATAGTTAATCTCAACTCACTGTTCGGTTTGCTTGCTTTTCGTGAGGCTGCTGACATTCTTGAACTGCTTGAATATCGTGCTTCAAAACTTTTCTCATATAAAAATATATCCGCCAAGCTACAGAATGTAATAGATGACATGGACAAGGGCCCAATTCAAGTACTTGATTGTTTAAATTCCGTCGATCTGTTACTAGAGTATTCAGAAGAACATTTTTTAAACGCCGATTTCTATGTGAATATGTTTAATGCTGCTCTTAGTTTCGTGCAACAGGGAGTAGATCGGAAAGTCAGAGGTTTAAGTGATAATCGTAGAATGAATGCTTCATCAGAACTTCTCCTGATATCATTCGATAATGTTCCTTGTCTGTATTGTCCATTTTGGCCTAAGTTTGCTCAGGCATGGTGCAGTAGAACACGAAGCTGGCCAGTTCAAGATGTCATTAATCAGATAGTATCTGATGGTTGTCACGTGGTTTCGAAAAGTGTACCAGATAGCTGCAGTGATTCAATATGGCGCTGGTCGTTCTCAGTTGCTGAAATAACACTTGCATCTTCCCGCACATCTACTATGAGGTACGCTTATTTCATTTTTAAGTGCTTGTTTTACAAGCACTTTAAGTTTGAAAGATTGGGCAAAACTCTGCCGTCATACGTTGCTAAGACATGTATGTTATATGTTTGTGAACAACACTCTGCAGAGTGGTGGGATGAGGAGAGAGCCACGAAAGGAATTGCTTCTTGTGTTTTACATCTCGTTGAATTCCTCTTGCAATGCCTGGAACGACGATATGTTCCGCATTACTTTAACGATGAGCAGAATCTTTTACGAAACTTTCCGGAGTGTTTGATTGACAGTGCAGCCAAAATTGCTAGATCTCTTGTTGCAAGCCCGAAACGGTACTTCACTTTCAGCAAAAAGATTCTCGAAACATTTGGAAAGCTAATGGTGGATGTAAACGAAAGCTACGAAGAATGCTTTTCAGAAGTACCCAGTCTTTCTCCTGCAGAAAAGAAATTAGGCGCTCAGAAACTCGCACGTCATGTAACGAGCATGAGTACGTTTCGAAACTTAGTCGCATCTCATGCCAGATCGATGTTCTTGACCCACGTGTTTTTGCTGAAAAGTAAAATCCTAAAATATGATAATGCAATTTTAAAAATGCAAAGTGCAGCTGCCAGTCAGATCGCTCGAGGCCTAGAACCAGAACTGATCAACTCTCTTTTGGCTATCAATCTTCCAAAGCGTGATGAGCTGATTGCAAGTTATGAAGAAGACTCTGTAGAAGCTGAGATGGCTTTGAAGCAACTTGGCGAAATTCTGGAACTTTCTTGCTTTACTTGTGACGCATGCAATTCTGCGATTCGGTGCCAGTCACCAAGATACCATTGCACTGAATCCTGCAACTATGATATTTGCGAGCCTTGCTTTCAATTAGGAGTTAACTCTTCGTTTACTATCTCAGAAGATCTTCCAAACTTCGAAACTGATTCCACGGAATGCCATCAGAACAAAATCTTCTTTTCTGAGCACCACGCGCATGTTCTTGTGCGATTGGTAAAGTGTAGTATTAACTGCTTCACGCAATTTGGAACAACTGGGGAAGAAGATTTTGAAACCATGGACGGCATGAAATCTGCACAGAATGAGCTACAAGACAGGATCTGGAAAAACATTATTCACATGCGACGTGAAGTTGGAATAAAGTTTCAAGAACTTACCTTTGAAATAAACAACATACCATTGCAATCCTTGATGAATGTCTCAGATATTATTGAAATTCCAGAACTTGTTCCAGACACCCTCGAGCTTCAGCAAAAAAGCTTTGACTTTGAAAAGGATCTCCAAT
Source organism: Scolionema suvaense (assembly GCA_027575255.1). Taxonomy (NCBI): domain Eukaryota; kingdom Metazoa; phylum Cnidaria; class Hydrozoa; order Limnomedusae; family Olindiidae; genus Scolionema; species Scolionema suvaense. Next base: position 7,774 of record JAOBRC010340238.1, read on the forward strand.
TTGTTGCTTCGTTAACTGCTAGACTAAGAAACCTACAAGCTGCTCAGGAGAGTTTGTACACAGTGTCTGTTACGTAAATCAACTGGTTGCTTCGTTAACTGCTAGACTAAGAAACCTACAAGCTGCTCAGGAGAGTTTGTACACAGTGCCTGTTATGTAAATCAACTGGATGCTTCGTTAATTGCTAGTCTAAGAAACCTACAAGCTGCTCAGGAGAGTTGGTACACAGTGTCTGTTACGTAAATCAACTGGTTGCTTCGTTAACTGCTAGACTAAAGTAATAAGCAGCCACGAATTCAGTAATTCAGTGCTTTGCTACGATAGCTGCCATTACAACGAAACAGCTAGTTGTTCAGCAGAACTCATGCACAATTCTTGTTATGTAATTCGGTTTTTCACTGCGATAACTGTCGCTATAACGAAATAAGTAGCTGCTAAGCAGAGCTTATGCACAGCTCTTGTTATGTTCATTTTAGTGATGCATCGGAGAAGTGTGACCGGGTTGAAACCTCGGAAATCTTGAAAATCTTGGAAATTTTGGAAATTTTGGAAGTTCCAAGTTTTGGATACCACTATATAGCTCAGGATCAAAAACAGAATTGACAGAATTGAGGCTCATTGACTCTAACTATCAAAAAATTTTAACAATTGGCTGGCTTCCCAAGTAACGTACTTGTTAATTGCAACGCCATTAAATATATAAAGAATTGAGATTCCAAGTTTTTCCGCCTTCCCCAAGTTTTCGGTTTAAGTAGTGTTGTCGATCGAAAACTTGAAGGGGAACTAAAGTAAAACATGAAATTTTAGATTTTAGTAAATGGTAGGGCTCATTCAAATATGACATACAGACCTTAGTTACCCTTGCTATAGAACGTATGATATGCACGCTTCTGTCTGACTTGATATGGTGATGGTAAGCGAGCAGAAAACTTTTTATGTCTCTAATGTACATAATAGTTGAAGGCAGTCGCACTACGCACTACACTAGGTTATTCTGAGTTATTCAAATTTGGAGATCGAATATCGACAAGAATTTCTGAATGGCTTCAAAGATGCTCAGAGGCATCCCTTAAGGTTGAATAACTCAGAATTACCTATAGTCAGATTCGAGTGAGATAAATTCATTCTACTTTGAATATCTTTGAAGAATTTTAATGCGGAAAATGGCGAAAAACTCTAGCCTAAATGTTTTTCCTATTGAATCGTACCTTGAATAGGTGCATTAGGTTAGAACAACTATTGTATGGTGACAAACACAAAATTCTTCCTTCGGTGATAAGCAAAAGCCTGTGTTCGAGCAAAATGTGTGTTGTTTGCCCACATTGTACCGCCAGTATATTTATGTGAGCTATACTATATAAACGAGCATCGGTGGTGCTTAAAATTTTGGCAATTCCAGCGTCGACTGGTGCTTAAGTGGTGCTTATGTCAATCATCTATGAATCATCTAAATTCGTTAAAGCAAGGCTTCGAGTGAACTTGTCAAACTTATGCGCTGTTTCGTTTTTACAGGAAACAGCGAAAATATTGGACTTGGAGCAAATCAGGAGCTGCTAGTTACAAAAGGCTTATTTGAGATAAAAGAAATGAACTGAGAAAATAAGTGAGCCTGAGGCTGGGGTGGTGCTTAGCTGGTGCTTAGATATTTGATGAAATCGAGGCTGGTGGTGCTTACAACGCTGGTGTTTATAAAAAAAAGCGTGTATTAGAAAATTTTGGAACTGATGTGACGATGTTTAAGGTAGCCGCAGTGTAAAAGATGATGAATTTGGACATTTGTTACTTTTGATATGGAATTATACTCCAGCTTTTGTGTAAAAACATATCTTTTACCGCATGAAAAAATCCTTTCTCTCTTTGATGCTGTAGCCATCAGAAGTTTGGAAGGTATTCTTTATTTCTTTAGCTTTTTTAATACAACTTGGGCAAAAAATGCACCACTTTGGGGGCCAAAATTCCTTCTAACCTTCTATGATTGAATTTTTATTCTTTTGTAAAATCATGTTTTAGCATTTTTAGAGTATCTGCAGTGTGCAGGCTTGTTCTGGGGCATGCCTTAGGATTCTTCATTTTTTTCAGGTAATTTAGAGAACGAAGGGCGTGAAATTCGGTCTACTAGCGTAAATTGCAAGACTATAGGCTGACGTTGCTAAACACCAGCATAAAATTTCTTGAAGCGCCTGTAATTCAAAGTGCTTTTGCAAGCTAAAGTCGTAGAAAGTGCATTTTCGATTTTGGTTAGAAAAACCCTTAGTGCCAAATATTTTCTGGGATTGTAGCACCTGATTGTGAAGGGAAAAATGTTACTGTCAATAAGAGATGACTTGACAAGCAAACTGCGGGCAATAGAAGTGGGAAAATGTTCATTTTCGGCACATTTTGACGTTTTCTGAGGAATGCAATTTTCTGAATTGACACGTTTTTTTTATTTTTTGGAGTCGCGTTTATTGCGTAAAGGCCGTTTGAACAGTAACGTATATGGAACTGTAATTGTTACGAGTCGATTGCTATGAATATTGACGTAGTACATGTTAACAACAAAGTAGGCAATTCTCCTTGGACTGCAGTGCAATAGCTGGTCGCCACTATGGCTGCCACACTTTTCAATTCAAAGTCAAGAAGCCTCAAAAAGCAGTCAAGTCTAACTTTTTTCGACATGTTTCATGTGTAACTACATTCCTGCAATCCCACCTTAAAGGAACGAATTCGTCAGATACTTCTTCATATCTCGCAATGCAGTAAGAGGCTTCAAACCGCCACCAATGGCCTATAAATTTCCAAAAGCATCCAGCGGGATGGTAGCCGAACATTGCCACATCAGAAACTTAGAAACATTGCCAAATTCTTGTTAAAAATTCTAGCTAATTGAACTGCAGAAGTAGCTAAATAAAACAACAAAATGAAATGAAACAAAGAAAGAAAGAAAACCAAACTTTATAGTAAAAGCAAATGAAAAGAAAAAATTGAGTTGAATTGAGAATAAAAATAAAAGTATGAAGTTGAAATAGAATGAAATTAAAACTTAAAGCAAAGTTAGTTAAATTGAACAGCAAAACCAAGATCAGAAAATATTTAAAATAAAATCACAATTCAGGCATAAGTCAAAGTGCAACGAAGATTAAAACATTTCCATGCAGCTGATATCTTCCAATCACAGTCAAATTCTCTTGTCATGGTCGCTCGTTGCCAAACGAATAGCCTGTCGCCAGATGTAGCGTTCTAGAAAACAACTGCCGAGAGCAAATACAATGTAGATGAGGACTCTACCTTCCAACTTGATGGTCTTTGTACTACGAAAAGGAATGAATAAATAGGAACTATAGGAAGGCGTGTGTGAAAGTAAAATATCTCTTTTTAATGCCTGTCCCAAAGGAATTGCGAAAAGCGCTGCCTCCTCAAGCCATAGATAGGAGGCTGTGCATTAAACTAAAATTTCCCAATCTACTACATTGCCAGCTGTTACAAGATGTAAAGGTAAAATAAGTGCAAATTTAGGAGGTACACTGAAGATAGTATAGTTAGAGTAATACCGGGAGCTTGTTCAACGTTTGATTGACGCATTGTAAAGTACGCACTAAAGGCCAGGATACACAGCTATCATATCAAACAGAAAAACGGATTGTATTATACTGTAGCTGTGTATTTCCATGGATGTCAATTATTCGTCCGTGGTATAGAGCCCTATACTTGCTCGTGGCTCAATAGGTGTCATGCGATTATCGTACTGCATCATACCCCAAGTTTGCTCCAAAACGTAATCGTCTACGCATGAAGGCAATTAGCTGCAAAACTCAGCAAAATCAAACGGGTTCGATTTTCGAAAATCTCATAGACACGGGGAGATAGGTTAATGTTACTGTCTGGGCACTGTCTGGACATGGATAATACGATGTGTATCAAGTACCTATTTGGATCATAAGGACCTAACAAGACAGTATACACTGTTCTTAAAGACTAATACGTATTAGCTGTGTATCGTCGCCTTAAGCCTTTCAAAACCAAATGCAGAATACGCGCTTGTTTTGTAAGCAGCGCCTTTATAAGCAACGCCTTTGTAAGCAACACCTTTTAAGCAGCACTTTTATTAGCAACACCTTTACAAGCAGCACTTTTATAACAAGGAAGTTAAAATAACTTTACAGCAAAACCTTTATAAGTAGCACCTTTATAAGCAACACTAGGCAGAAAATCGCTAAAATCCACGCAAAGACTAAGCAGCACACCGAGCTTGAGATTCTGCCGTCATGTTTAAGGTTTTCGTACATCTGTTTTAGTACAAGTGGTACTGAAAGAAATGAACGCTTCGGTAAGTGAGAGAACATAAATATAAGCACGAAGCAGCACTGGAAAGCTATTTCAAACAGAGAAAGAACATTTTTGGAATAATGGAACACCTTAGCAACATCCAAGGCTCCGAAACGATAAACACTAGGCAACGCCGAGGCTGAAGTCGCAAAAAAACCTTTGCTTCTAAAAAGAGCGTGTATCATAATTAGAGTGAAGATAATCCGTCCTACTCACGAGGTGCAGAAGTTTGGTACCAGATAGATGACTACGTACGGACAGGAGAATGAAAAGACTGGGTAAGAAATTGTGTATACAAACATATAGTGTGTGAGGAAGCAGAAATCCAAGTTGCAAAGGCAGAATATAATAAAAGTGTTGACCTGAGTCTTGAGCAATGTGACCTGTAGTTCTGAAAATAGACTATACTATGGTCTGTTAAAGGTATCATTGGCATCAAAAGTGGGCACTATGCTATAAAGAACGAAGTGAAAGAGCCAAACTCTGGCAGATTGACTGTTGAGAAGAGGTAAATCGAGAAGAAGATTATGGTCAGGAAGTGCAAGCGGCGTGCTACAACAAAACGTAATTTAGAGCGTTAGTCTTTTGTTACCAGGTGTTTCGTAAAGCACTTCTTCATCAACCAGGCACAGAACTAGTTTCCTAAAGACCAATCAGGCTGCAGATAAAACCTTGCCGTCTGAGCGGACTGTAAGCAACTTAAAAGACAAGAAGGGGAGCAGTGTTAGGGAAAAAGCCCATGGTGGACTTTATTCATTCACCGCTATCAGAAACGTTGGGGTCTATCAGCCTCACAACATCCAGCATGTTCACGATGAAAGAAAAGCTCATTGGAGCATACAGAGAAATTCTCCACTGTGCTCCTTTTTT
>JAOBRC010340349.1:0-12948 GCA_027575255.1 Scolionema suvaense
ATATATATTATAGCTAGGTGCCAGATGTAAAATATATATGTGTGTATGTTCTTGCTACTTACGAATGAACAGTGTCCTACTCACTACTAATCATTTCCACTGTAGCTCGAAGTAAGTATTCCATCAATGTAGAACTGATTTTTGCGAACAGCAATCCTGAAGAGATACTAGGAAGGTGAATATCCAGCTCTAATTCGTAGCTCTTAGGAATGATTCACTCTTTGTACAACATTGGTCTATTGCAATAAATGTAAATGCAACGATCTATCTCTCTTGCAACTTTTCACAACGCTCGCCTATACTTACTACTCTCTATCTCCAACGGGACAATACACGGATACAAACTATAAACGGAAACAATTATGCGCGTCCAATCAAAAGGGTTACTAGGGTGCATGGGACCACAGGTGCGTAAGACGATTGACAAAGGACTTACAATATCACTTTCTCACAAGCAACCCTCACAATCTACAATTGAGTTCGGCAGTGCCATTGTAGTTGCCATCAGCGTCAAGCATTTACGACGACAAAAAAAATGCTGCCAGGAGGAATGTTGTGTGCACTGACTTCAAACTTCAAGGAGTGATTTTTTTATTCAAAAGTAATCGGAACTTTAACCCTACACAAGTTATTATATCGCACGTATTATGTTATTGCTTTACAACATACATGGATGCCACAGACAGTTATCTCGTTCATGCCTATTGTGCGTCAAACATTCTTCAGCAAGGATCAATTGGCTTCCATTACACTAATATCTCTCATCTGTCAATCGCAGTGATCAGCAGAAGAAAGAAGTTGCACGTATTTTGCAATACTAACTTAATCGCCTGTCGTATTATCTGATAGCGGTTGAATAGACTGGCATGTGGCAGCGTATCTGAGGACACAAAAGAACATGAGATATCGGCGATCGATTGAGTTACGTGAGGTAGTTCCCGCATGTTGTTGAAACGAAATAGCGGTTGGAATTATCCACAAAAATGCCAAAGCGAAAAGTTGTTAAAGGGTCGGGATTTGATATCCTTGGATATGAGGTTGGAGGTAATGAAGTTGTTAGGTGCCCAGGTCAGAAGCAAATCATTGCTCATCTTGGGCTGTCGTGAGCTGTCCTACGTTACAAAACTCGACGGCAATTTTTTTGCCATCGCTTGAAATCTTAATTGCGAGGATTGCACAAGTTGCAAGCTTAAAGAGCACAGCTTCCTTGCTAACTTTGGACCTGACCTTGTAAACACAATGTGTTTGAGAAACAGATTTTATCATCACATACCTGCATGCTTGCTTTGGTAGCCAGTAATAATCAGATAGAATGCATTTTGTTGAAAATATAAAAAAATGTTTGTTTTTTGTTGTTTTGCTTGCTTTGTTTTCTCTTCAAATTATATTCACCTGTTTTAGCTGGAGGGAAAGGTAAAGGAAAAGTTAGCCCAGAGAAAAAGAAAGGTTAGTCTATAGAAATTATATTTTTGATAAATGGAGTGATGTGGAGCCTGAGAATACTTCACAAGTTTGTTTGCTTTTCGTGGCTAAAAATAGATAGAATTGTTTGGGGTAAGAGATGTTGAATACCTTTTGTGCCTTGCAATAGAAGCACCCTTTGCACTCAGTTAGAAGTAAAATCGGAGTTGATTAAAGCATCCTAAGTCCCATATTTATGCGTGCTGGAACTGACAAATCATATTAGATCTTGAAGACAGTGTCAGTGTAATTGTTGTAGTTAGCATGTCATTGAATGCTGGAAGATTTGAAAAGGAAAAGACCGAGATCTTTTTTTTGTTCAGGATTTATCCTAGAAACTTTGGGAATAATGCTTTTGTGAATAAGTGCCTCCTTGTTCATATAAATATTCTATAAAATTGTCAAAATCATGACTCTAGAGAAACTTAGGCTGTTTTGTGCAACTGCAGTGAGGAATATTGTACAAAGACCAGACCCTCTTGGAAGTTGAGCGAAGCAAGCATTTGTGGTGAGGTTTTAAATTTTCAATGACTACAGTATTAAGCGTTTCTGTTGTTGCTATAGACACAACTAAATAAAGAAGTTATGTGTATCAAATGCATACGAACACTCGTTCATTCATACAACTATGATAAAACATGGCAGGAGTATTGATATATGCACCCCCTAACACATACTTGAGACTATGAAAGGGCGAAGACATGGAAAGTGAGGCAAAACGTAAGCGGTATATAATTGAAGTGAAGCTACCACTTTGATAACACTTGAGAAGTGCACCAATGTTGATTAAATAGAATATGGAATGGGGCATAGCATCTGAAGTCCCTCATCTATACATGCCCTTCCGTGTGGAATATAATGTCCAAACCTTGGGCGGACGACATCACACCTGCAATTCATTATTCAAAAACTATTTTGTTGGTGGGTTGCTAAATAGCTTCATCCTTTGCTTTTGCTAAACTTGAGTACTTTTTCACATTACAATACCTGATATGCTACACACACTTGATCCTGAAGTTTGGTGTGCATTGTTAACACCAAATTAAAACCTCTGGCAGACCTGTCAAGGAAAATCTTCTGAAGTGATATACCCTCCTTCTGCTCTAAAGTCCATTTTACATTCATAAGTGAAAAAGGAAGAGATCTTTTGCCATCCAAATTTCATTCTGCAAGTGAACAGCTTGAACCTATAATGGCGCATTTTCTACATCAGAGATGGCTGTTTAGTGGCAGTTTTGTCACAGGGGTATAAATACTTACTATGCAATGTAGAAGAGGGAAAAAATAAAATGAAATAATGCCGACACAACTTTGTTATAAAAACAGCTTCAAACTTTTTCCAACGCATGCACTCACGCATATCAGATTATCAACTCCACATGGCCTTATGTTATCTATACAGTCTCAGGCTTTAAATAAGACATTGCTGTCAGGTGAATCCTAGTGCCTACCTTAATAGGAGAAAGTTTTACAGATATTGATTTTGGTGTTTAAATTTTTCCAGCATTTCACGGGAGTTAATTTTCACTGTGAAGGCTTAACAAAGGATTTTGTGTGAGAATATACAGTATTTTCTCGGTGAAGCATTTTCCTTTAATTTTCGGGAGGCTGCTTTCACTTTTGTCTTGCAAAATAATATTTTAGTTTGCTGCACTTATCATCACAAGTGGCTGTTGTCCTTATTTCTAAGCTAACTCCTAGAGATTGGAATTTTCTGCAAAGCTTTTGGAATTTTAAGAAATTGTGGGACTTTTAATATTTATTTATTTCACATTTGCACTGGGATTTTAGGTCTATATACTGTAGGTGAAGTGGTTCATACGATATCGCAGTTTCTGATACCTGATTGGAGCCAATGATTGACCAATTTTGAGGCAGATTTATAGGAAAAGTGCGGCTTTTCTGCAATAATCAGAAAAGTTTGGTCTAAAAACAAGATTTTACATTCTAAGTATGTTATTTACACTAATTGGAACATTTTAGGTCAATCAGAATAAATAAAGGACTTCGAAATTTTTGCTTAGTTTATGAGCAGAATTCCGAAAAGCTGTAAGAACATCTAAATACTAAAGGCTGAAGTATTGACAATTATCTTAGCCATACTCTGACGACATTTTAGGTCCCCATCGTCTAGGGTTCCCTAGATATTGGTCATTTTTGGGACCACCTTGATGAAAAGCTATGGTGAAAAGAGCCGTTTTCAGGGGTTTTAAGCAAATTTTATGAAAGAACAGGTCCTATTGGTACTTTTTAGTGTTAAAATGTGTCTTTTAATAGCTAAGAATCAATTTTGAGCAAAAAAAAAATTTTTTCCAAATCTTTTATTTTTTTGGTCCAGATTCCTTCATGATGACGTCATCATTAATGTTTTTCAATGTCGAATAAAGTTTACATCCTGTAGTTTATAATGCATGCCCAGTTTCAGCTCAAGGGATGCACTCAAACAGGTTTTGGAGTAGGGAGGGGCAGGCCTTCAATTAGCTGTCGGTCATCGGTCAATGACTGAGTAGTTTTGGCCTATGACCGCCGATAGACTACCTTCTGTTGGTCATAATGACCAAGGAAATTCTGAAGTCAAACTTTGCCGAATTCTTTGTTTCTGACCTGGCAAACTGACAGGGGCAAACTGCATGAGGAGGGCTACAATATCAATGACAATGTTTTTCATTTCTTCTATATTATATCATTAAGCTTTGTTGATTTTTAAGTTAAGCAATTAACACAGCACAGAGAAAGCGCGTCTGATTCCTTTGTAAATGTGATTACGTTGTAGTGAAATATTTCATTCTTTGGAGTGACCAACTGGAAAAACTTTATGACAGACAGAATGAGCCGTACCGTCGGTCTTAGGACTGACGTTGCCAAAAGTATTATTTGAAGGCCTTGGAGGGGGCAAATTTCCCCCTCCTCCGTCTAAAGAGGGGATGCCAAGAGCCCGGTCTAAATAAGGTTAATTATGCAATAATTATTTACAAATCTATACATATTTTCAAACTTTTATTCTTGCGCTACAAGAGGGTGCTATTGGTTTGCGTGTGGCTGTTGTGGGTTTCAAGAAAAGTATGGGGGACTTTTTTAGCCCTCCTCCCCACACTAACTAGGGCGTCCCAAGACCCCACAGTTACTAGTGTTAAAATAAAAAAAATATTTGCTTTTGTTCTTTTGTTTCTTATGTTTTCCCTTTAAATTATGCTTTACCTCTTTAGCTGGAGGGAAAGGAAAAGGAAAAATTATCCCTGGGAAGAAGAAAGGTTAGTCTATGTAGAAATTATGTGCTTGATTTATGAAGCCACGTGGAGGCTGAGAATAATTTATGGGCTTGTTTGCTTTCTCTAACTAAATAATAGATACAATTGTCTGGAGTGAGAGATCTCGAACACTCGCTTTGACTTGCAATAAAAGCCTGCTTTGCACTCAGTTAGAAGGAAAATCAAAATTGATTAAATAGAGTATGGAATGGCACATAGCGTTCAAAGTCCCACAGTTATGCATGTAGGAACAGACAGATCATATCAGATCTTTGAGTTAGTGTCGATGTAAATGTTGTAATCAGTGTTTCATTGAATGCTGGAAGACTTGAAAGGAAAAGACCGAGATCCATCAGGATTTAAACCTAGAGACCTTGGGAATAATACTTTTGTGACTAAGTGCCCTTGTGTTCAGGTAAATATTCTATGAAATTGGCCAAATCATGATTTGACAGAAATTGAGGCCTCTTTTTGCAACTTTTTGGAGGAATAGCATACAAAGTCCAGACTTCTTCAGGAAGTTGAGCAAAGCAAGCATTGGTAGTGCATGGAAATCATTGTTATGGTCGTCAATCACATGTTTTTTAGTTGGTAGAGAGTGTCTCTATTGCTGCTATGGACACAAATGTAAAAGCAGTGTCTGTGTATCAGCTGGATAAGAACAGTCATCCATTCAGATAACTACGATAAAAAATGGCAAGAATATTGATATGCAAACCCTATTGCAAGGAAAGTGAGGCAGGATATAAACGGTATACAATGCATGAAGTAAAGGCAATGCTTTGATAAGACTTGCAACCACTGTTTTCGCTTCTTTCATTCAATTTGCTTGTTTTGTGTTTTATGCATTTGTTTCGTTTCTTTTTTGTTTTCTTTTTAGTTTTGAATTTCATTGATATGTTTTTTTTTCTTTTGTGTAATACAGAGGGATTAAATCTTTTACATATGCTGCAGTATGTTTCTTTCTGTCACTAGGTAGTGTGGGTGGGGCTGCGTGACACCCATAGAACATGATTTTTCTGTGTCTCTGATATTTACATGAAATTTTGCTTCTTCGTTTTGTTACCTATGTAACTCTGTGGCTCCTATGTCCTGCATGCCAGGGTAAATTAATAATCTGATATGCGCAGATGGCTCAAGTAGCAACACAGCAAACTTTTAAAAGAAACAAAAAAAGAACGTGCTGGTGACATTTTATGAATTGACTTTAGAAGTCCATACTGAAGCATGGCACGTGCCTAAGGCACTAAGTTCTTTTTCTTTTTTAAGCATAAGTCTTACAAGTATACTGAAGCTGGATGTCTTGAAAAATTAAGAATATTGCTTAGTGTATATGGAGTCTCAGAAAATTAGACTAGCGTTTCTTGAAGCTCGTCAACTATGTCTCATACTTCCAAGCCTTTGTTCTAAACTGTAAAACTTTGTATCGGGAAGCCGGCCTTCCAACTCGTTGCACTAAATTTGGAGGTAAATGAAAGGAACATACTTATAAGCATATTTTGAGGCTTATATCTGAAAAAAATGTATTAAGCATATTGAGTCTCAATGAAGTTTACCCTATGCGTACTAAAACAAGAGTGAACTTATAAGATCAGAATGGTAATTATCCGACGCCCACACTTTCTTACTAAGGATAGTGCAGAGACCAGCCCTCTATGTGGATTATAATGTCCAAACCTTGAAGTGGACGACATCATGTGCGCAATTGCCGATACAAAAACTAAGTTGTTGGCCGGTCACTAAATAGCTTCATTCTCTGCTTTTGCTAAACATAAGTACTTTTTCAATTAACTATGCTTGATATGCTACACACTCTTTATCTTTTAAGATGGGAACATGTTGTTAACACCAAATTCAAACCTCAAGCAGACCTGTCTAGGAAATTCTGTAGCGATGGATCCTCCTGCTGCTCTGACTGCCATTTTACATTCATACAAGGAGACAATGCTGTTGCCAGTGGTTCATACCAAAAATTGACTCATGTTGTGAAACAAGAGATATGTTGTCATCTAAGAGGACAGCTTGAACATTTTTTTTTGGGTGATAGTTGTTAAGATAGTTACAATTATCTTGTGAGCCAGTGTAGCCATTGTAGCCCATGTTCATATGGAACAGAAACAGAACGTTGGAAATTTGTTATTAATAACCTGGCAGACCATATCTCATTGAAACAGGTCACATCCTGAATTCTGGCTGTCACGTGTATATAGGGTCAGGAAATGAGTGAGCTGCAATGGTGTAATGGTGGGGTTATCACATGGGTATAAGTAGTTAAAATACAAAGTAGTAGAGGTAAAGAATAAAGGGAAATAATGCATACGATCATTAGAAGCACTTGAGCAATTTTTCCGACGCAGGTGATCACGCATATCAGATTACCAACTTTACATGGCCTTATGTTATCTAAACAATTTCTATCTTTTAAAAGACGAAATGCTGCGAAGCGTTAATTCTAGTGCCTGCTTTAAGAGAAGAAATTTTTTCTGAAATAAATTTTTGCATTTAAATTTGTCAAGCATTTCACGGGAATTAATTTTCACAGTGGAGGCTAAAGAACAGATTTTTTGGGAATGAATTTTCTCAGTTATAAGTATTTTCCTTAAATTTTCGGGAAGTTGTTTCCTTGTATTTCTTGCAAAATTATATTTTAGTTTGCTGCACTTATGGACAAAAGTAGCTGTTGACCTTGGTTGAAAGCTATATTGATGAAGAACGCATTTTTTTGCAAAGCCTTAGGGATTTTATGAAAGTTATTTTTTCAGTTTGATGGTTGATAAAAAATTTGCGGGATTAATTCTTGCGCTTGAGCATATTTGGAGGTAGAAAATCTGATTTCCCGGATTTGCCCCCCAAACCGCGAAATTTTCTGTTCTTATCTATTATTCAGTAGTTAAGTAACACACTGGCTGCTTTGTGGCACCTTTAAAGATAGTTAAGAAAATGGAACTTTGTGGTCAATTTTGGCAAAACTATGTCTCCGCTAGAATATTTTCCTATCATTCAGTTTCATTGTTCTGAAAAGATACCACTAGAGTTATCCTCAAGATATTCATATTCACTAGTTTGGTTCAAACGACCTCTTTGATTGTCTATTTGCGTTTCTTCTTTTTCTATGGTTAGAAGGTGGAAAAGCAGGAAAAGAAAAGTTGGCAAAGAAGAAAGGTCAGTCATGTTTGGGGAGTTTTATTGAATTGAGTTCGTATTGATCTTGGAGGGCTATTGCATCATGGCATGTTTTCCAATATTTCATCGGATTGTCTTCACTATAATCAGTGATGAAGTGGGTCCTCGGAGTAAGTGAAATTAGATGGAAGTACTTCAAATGCTTACCTCTCTCTTTTCGGTGCTATTCGGGTATTACATATGCTCCTTCATCTGAATAAAGATACATTCAAGAACAATTTGATCTGCCCCAATCTTCACTTAGGTCGACTTAACAGTTACTAAATAGTCTTTAACAAGATGGCTAGTAAGGGCCTGATTTTCTGGCCTTAAAATCATGTTTGCCATCCCTGGATCCGTCAACCTTTGCAGTCACTCATCTTCGTGCTTTTCTTAGCTATGAAGTGTTCATACTTCATGTTTCAATGTATGTAATTGTTTTTAACAATGGAATGCCCATCCTTTTGCTATGTTAAGCTTTATCTTGAAGATCATCAGGGTTGAGTTGTTAGTGTGCTCTTGAACGACATTTAAATGCTCTATCAGGAACTCAAGTACTGGCACCTATTTATTCTTGGTTGCTTGTGTAGTACTTCAGAGCAGATTGGGCATGCACTGCCGTGTGGTTGTCATTTTCTTTGATACAACACCAGCCCTGAAAAGGTTTGGAGTTTTTGAACACTAGACATCAAAATTTTTCGCATTTTAGTTTGCGACATTTCTCAGCATTTAGCTTGGACATCCTCTGTTGTAGTATTCGTCATCTAACCTCTATTATGGCTGTTGTCTGGAAAAAAAGGCACTGGTCAGGGCTTATTTTAGCCCCATTTCGAACGCAACATGCTGCCCCTCAAGGTTCGAAACAATAAGATCCTTTGAAAAACATGAGAAAAGCTACCTAGAGTATGCCCTGCTGGTAAAGAGTAAAAGTTAATGCTCTGGCTTGATGCTCTCTTAAGATTTTTGCATGTTCTTTTATTCATGCTGTTTAATTTGTGGTAATGCATGGTTTTGGCAGTGTTTTTCCTGATTGTTTTCCCGGGATTTTGCAGCTCTCTTCGTTAAAATGTTTGTGATGTGCGATTTCTTCATTATAGGCAAGGGAAAAGGAAAAGGAAGCTCAGGGAAAAAGAAAGGTACTACAGGTAATTTCTGGACATGGGTTTTTTTGTCTTTTTCGTGGATTTACTATGATTTTCTGTTCTATTTCGCTACCAAACCCTATCACCCTGCATTTCTCGCACTTGGGCTGTTGCATCTTCTAAATGATATGTGCTGTATGCTAGAAAGATACTGCTGTCAAGTGTTAGCCTTGTTTACTGTTGATAATGAAGTAATTTGGAAAGCTAAAGAACAGATGTTTGAGTTGGTAGCATGTCTCAAAAAGGCCAGAAAGGAGTTAGTTGAAGTCTTAAAGACTATAATCAATGCGCTACTAATAGACAAGAATATCTCAAGCAAATAATCGTACGTGTTTTTTAAACCTTACTTATGTCAACTGTAGAAGGGTAGATATCTATGATTAGTCATGCCGAAAAATTTCATGTTTGCAGACTAATTTCTATTATGGGATTGATAGTGATGTAATTTTAGTACTTCCTGAAGGCTAAAATTGCTTATCAGACAAAAACTGTGACCGTACATGCCCTTGATTGGCGTTGAGGTACATTGGTGGAATAGTTCAAAAAGGCTTTCGTTTGTGTGATTGTCTATCTCAAAAGGTATTTTTTGTTTTTGCTTTGTTTTAGGTGGTGACAAAGGAAAAGCAAGTTCAGGAAAAAAGAAAGGTCTTATGGTTTTTTTCACTTCACCTTTTTTGTATTGGGCATAATTCTTTTGTTGATAAAATTGTTTGATTTTCTGTTGGTCGATGATGAATTCTCAGTGGTTTGATGTGTGACGCAAATGTGCATTGAAACAAGCACAAAGCATCACAATGACAGAGTGACGTCATCTCTAGTTTTCTATGCTTTGCATATACTGTCCATGGTGATATTATAGCCGGTCAATGTCTCAAAGGTACAGAACTGTTGCTTCCCAGCATGGGAGCACTGGACGCGATTTTCCAGGGTGTTCTAATGGTGTTTGCCAGCAGGCCCGCTACATCTGCCTACCTTTATGTTCATACTTGTCTCAAAATTTTGACAGTGTTATCACGTGTTCATACTTATACTAATGTGTTAAATACTAACATATAACTACTTTTCGTTATTGATAATTTGTTGATTAACATATTTTCCGTTTAATCCAAATTTATCTCTCTATTGCTGGTGAGGTAAAGCAAGCTCACCAAACGGCAAATGTTCAAGCTCAATTATAGTATTTATTTTGATATTTGTTGTGCCATTTTGATTGTGCTATGTTCTTTTAGTGATGTTGCTTGGTTTCTGGGAATCATGGTTTGCAGGCCCTATTGAATAAGTGAGAAAAAGGAATATGGAATATCAAACGCTGCCCTTCTCAACGTTGACTGCAGGCTGCCCTTTTTTATCAAATCAGGCTTATTTGAACAGTGTTTTACAGAAAATATGACTCAAACTTGCTCTTTCCCCCTAGTTTCCGCGACTGCCCTCAATTTCAAGAATAAGTCCTGGTTTGAGTATTTTTGTCCTATTTTTTTCGAAAAAGCTACTTGGAGAGGTCCATTGGACTCCTTCAAGCAGCAATGGACTTCCCTTGTTGGGTTTCCTGAAAATGCTAGCGGTTAGTCACTAGGGGAGGGTTGCTGGTGACTTTTGCTTTATTCGTGGTTTACGTTTCAGGCAAAAATAAGAGACAAGTATCGATGTGTAGCTGAGGACAGACCCCAATCTTGAGTTGCTCTAAAAACCCATCCTTGGTAGGGTCAAGGTGTTTTTGTTGTGCTATATTGTGTCTTTTTGTTGTGCTATATTGTGTGTTTTTGTTGTGCCATATTGTGTTTTGTTGTGCTATATTGTGTGTTTTTGTTGTGCTATATTGTGTTTTTTCTGTATCATAGGTGATGGAAAAGTAAAAGGAAGCTCACGGAAAAAGAAGGGTAAAAGTTCATTTCTAAAAATTACATTTTATGTGTTTTTTATTAATTTGTATTGAATTTTACTGTGTCGTTTTGTGACCATTGTGTGAGGGACTGTGCCCTTAAATGGGTTGTTTTATCACCTTATCTGCCTTTGCTTTTTTCGTTAAGTTTCTTTAGATCTGTTATCTAGTTCCAATTCATTCATTTTGATCAAATGTCAGCGGCGCTGATTGCAGTGTTAGATATACTGTATGCAAAAAATTTCTATCCATGAAAAATTTCCCTGTGCCTGGGGCGGCATATCCTGGTTGTACTTGTACTTACAGCGTATTATGGAGTTAGCTTGTGAAAGTTATTTAGTTATTACAGTTTATGTTCAACTTATGTCATGACAGTGCTGATGTTGGAAAAGCAATCAAAGTTGTTGTAGCGTTGTCAGCGCTCTGAATTAATAACAGCTCAGCTTTGCTTTCGTAGGTTCTGTCGAGAAAATAGTTTGTGAGGGCTGCTGCCAACGCTATTATTTTTCGAAACATACAAAGAACTTACCTTTCAATCGATTTCTTACTGTGGAAATACATTCTAAAAATGCTTTAGCTGAATTGAATTGACCCACTTTATTTCACGACTGAAGATACCATTTTGAACTCATACTTTGGCTATACTATGAGACCATCTAATTCTTAGATACATTGCTGGAAACTACGTTGACAGCAACGTAGCAGTTCATTCAAGAGTACGTCACCCCTTCGTTCTTCAATAATAATTGATTCAAATGAGCTAGCGATAGCAATAAGGGCACCCTCCAATGGCTGCCTACTTAATTGCATCAAGGAAATGTCTAATTAGTTAAGGCATCTGATGCTCTCCCTAAGCAAGCGCTGTCAACGTTCCGCATGAGCTGGGCAGGATACCAGCCAGTGCTCGAGAGAGTGTTTGCCCTCTCTGCAGTCTGGACAGGTAGCGTCCACCTCTGGGGTGTTCGTTTGTCTGTTGGCTATTGTTTGACAGTTTAGTGAAGTAGGTCGTTAATTAAGAACGTAGAAAATAAATAAGTAATAATTAAATAGTGAAATACTAGTAGTACATAATCTCATCCATCGAAGAAGAACTTGTAAAAGTACTGTAAGCTCACTTTCTTCTTTACTATCTAATGCACGCCTATGTAAAATCACGGGAACATGATTTTTTTTGCAGTAATACTCATGTCTACAGTATGTCATGGGGTAGGCAATCTATGTATAATAATTGTATTGGATCCTGCTTCGTGCCCGAATCCTAAAGGTGTAAACTTTGCCTCTTGCTTTTTTATAGGAATTTCTGAATGTTGACTTTAAATGCCATAAGCTAGTGCATTGTTTTCTATACTTTTGATGTACTTTAGTGCCACTGAAAAGAAAGGGAAATCTTGGAAAGAAAAATGGTTTGTCTACACATTTTTTATTGGAGCTTATTTCTGCTTTATAAGAATAAGAATTTTATTTGTATGAAAGCCCGTAAAGGCCAAATTTGATAGGAGAAATGCTGCATGCAATTGCAAGTAAAACATGAATATTAAGTTTCATATGTATGTGCTAAGGGATTTTCGTTCGCGAACAGATATGCGTATGTACAAAAGGATTGTGGGCTATGAGCAGGTATGTTTTGTTTCTTCATCTAATCTAACATAGGATGATGAAAAATATATACTGTGTATGCATGCTTTTTGTTTAACCCATGTAATAGTACTGTAGGTACGCTGTTGTTTATCCTAAAGTTTTCTCAACATGCTTATTTGACATTAAAGCTGTAGCTAATAAGCATAAACAAAATATTTATATATGTTTTTATGCCATATAGCTTACTTTCATATAATAATTTTGTGCCGCTAATTTTCACACGCTTGCGCAAAATAAAAAACAGTGGGAAAATGGCTTAGTTCTAGGCGTTTGACTGGGTGAAAATACAAGGGTTCACAGAACTGTGATACTTCTTGTATGAGTAACCTTTCTTCATTCCTCTTAAAGGAAAACTCCGACCCCAAAACAAGTTGCGCTCGGCTGATAAACATGGTCATGATAATTCTAACTATCAACT
>JAOBRC010340460.1:0-12947 GCA_027575255.1 Scolionema suvaense
ATCATTTTCTTAAACTGTGGCTGATACATGATGCGACTTTCTCGTGTTTGTGGCAGTGACATGGCTTCCTTTCAAAATTTTTTGTAGATTTTATGCTGTTTTTACATTTCGGCGGGTTGAAATTTCAGCATACGAATAATTTCGTGCAAAAAAGTATCGGACAAGCCCTTGTGCCGAAAATTTTCTCGTCTCAAATTTTTCGAAGTTAATATACTCAACTTGCAAAGTTACGGAGGCCTTGGGCGTCCCAATTGAAAATTGACTCGTGTTTAATGAAAACTTTTGAGATACTGTCCAGCTTTTCGGTCACCACACTTTGCATGCGAAGTTTGGGCGAATTATAAGCGTAGATTGCTGAAAATTATCTCTCAACTTTGAAAATGTTTATGTAAAGCGAGACAAAAATAGATCCATGTTAACCCTATCCACACCGGGGGGGGGGCATATTTTTGAATATCTTTTTAACGACTGTAGCTAGAGTCGTGAAACTTCGTGACTTTTCCTAGAATTTATTCAGGAGTATATTTCTGCAAAAAGGTGCCACGCCCTGAGCGTAATGAAGTCATTGTCATAGCGCGGTAGGCTAAATTTGGCATGTCGAACGGCTAAAAATAATGCTAAAAACAAATTTTTGGAAGAGTATACCATTAAAGTGATGGAATTATTGATAGAAAGCTTTATAACTTCGAGTTGGAATGTATTTATATCGCCATTTTCGAAAATCGACTTTTTTGGCATTTTTCGAGGCTGTCACGTCATTTTGATGACGTCAGCAAAAGTTGAGTGATGTCATCGATGACATAATTATGCCAAATTATTTACATAATGACATACTTTATAGCTGCCAAGTTTTATTAAGATAGGTTAAGTCATTCCGAAGTTATGGAGGGGGGGCATAGTGGCAAGTTCTCGCATCCAGGATCAAAATGTTGAATGAATATAGTTCCTTGCACTTGTATCCGCAAATGAATTTCCAAAAGTTAGAAAGGCACTTTGGTGATGCTCACCAAACGGTGGTATTTGATTTGGAAAATTTTCATTTCAGATACATAATAAATCAAATACAATTTCAAATACATTTTAAATAGATTTTTTCTTAGGATATAACACTACCTATCTTACTTGAGCACAAACTTTTCAATGTGCTCTCCAGCATCAATTTTTGACTTCACATGCATCAATCATTGAAATAAATACCAACCTTTAAGCAAAGACAAGTATGATTTTTTTCAAGCGACGAAATTGAACTTTTTTGAGAAGATAAATAATTATTTCTACGCATTTTCATCACAAACCTATTTCGCTCATTTGTAGAGTAGATGCTGGTGTTCTATCACGGTTTTTAATGTTCTTAACTTAAAGTAGAATGAAAGTTGTTCATAGCTTATTCTTCGGTTTTGAATGATAGTAAGTGGTTGACACTCTGTGAAATTTGTCACGCTCTAATTTTGCATGCTTTTTTTATAAGAAAATTCACTTGGATAGGAAGCCTTTCTGTTTTGTCTTGATGTTCTTAACATTTAATTGAGATTTTGGTGTTTTAAAGCCTTATGTTCTAATTAACTCTATTCTCATAGAAAAAAAAACGAAAAGAGGAAACATTTTGTTCGATTAAAGCCTCATTGTTGTGCTCTTGTTTCTCTCAAGTCTTACAGTCTTAAAAAACATTTTCTGGTGGAACAAAAAAAAGAGATTGTTTGCTTCAAAATAACAGTTCCGAAAACTTGTAAAAGGCCTTCGGGAACATTTTCTTCGTTTGAAAGCAATGCACACCATGATACTGGCCCATTACCAACAGAAAGATGACACGGGTCAGTATGGTATTTTTGCAGGGATGTTATTAAGAACTACTAGCTCTCTACATTCTATTTCATACCTTTTCGGACGAAGCAAAGTCGGAAAAAAGTGACGAATATTTTCGACGAATAGTTTTGCCCGACGAAAATTTTGTCCGATAAATAATTTTGTCCGACGAAAAATTCTATCAAATTTGCTGACTAAAATTTATTTTCCCGTTTATGAAGTGAGTCTTTCATCAATTGTTGGGAAATTTGATACTTTCTTCCAACCGAAATTTTTTTGCCAAAATTATTTGTCGGACAAAAGTGACATTGTTTTGTCCGATAAGGTATGGTGTTCGGAGAAAAAGTGAGGGAACAGGAGCAATTTGACTTTTAAACTGCACTCCAAGGCCTTGAAGCTTCAAAAACTTTTAAAAAAAGCATAATCAGTATTCCTGACCTACACGTAAAAAAAACGTTTGCAAGAAACGAAATACTCCAAGTAAGGCGGGGGCGGCTACAATTTGCAACAATAGTGAAAGGGTTGATCGAGTTTCTAGTTGCCTGTGGACTTGTTGCATCTTCGAATTTGAGTGTTCCTAAAAATAGAAACGGCCTGCTTTGGATAGTGTTTATCTTTGTTATTTAGAAAACTCTGGTTCGGAATGTTAACAATATGGCTTTAATGAAATATAGAAGTTGCAAAATTAATTAAAAGGTAGTCAAAATAAGGAGCAGTGGTGGGGTTTCAATATTAATCAATGCACCCTCCTCCTCCGCTTATTATAGTACATTAGTGTAGTGCAGCCTTCTAAAATCTACGAACCTTTGACCTGTAAACAAAAGAGCAAGAACAAAAGTACGACACTATGAATTTTGTAAAGCCAGCGTTCCAATAGACTGGCATAGTCCATTTCATCAGATCTTTGTACGGCCAAGGGCTTGTCCGATACTTTTTTTGCACGAAATTATTCGTATGCTGAAATTTCAACCCGCCGAAATGTAAAAACAGCATAAAATCTACAAAAATTTTTGAAAGGAAGCCATGTCACTGCCACAAACACGAGAAAGTCGCATCATGTATCAGCCACAGTTTAAGAAAATGATCTCGCCTTGCAGGATGTATATTAACTTTTGAAGTGCCAAAAATTGGTGAAAAACCGTCTAAATATTTGTCCTAAATGACCTGATTTTTGCCCAAAACTTTATTGTCGAATGCTTTTGCAATATATACTATGCGGTACTACATATGCAGGAAATAAGTGTTATTCACACTACTCCCGAGAATTAGCCTACTTCACTCGAGAAAGGATGAAGCGTGATTGGTCGGTTTCACAAACACGCAAGTAATCCTTGGAATATAGAAAAGAGAAATTGAAAACAGCTCGGAATCACATTAAACAGCACTATTCACATTAATCAGAAAGTCACCATTAAATGCCCTGAGTCTGATTGTTGACTTTAGATCTTCACAGCTAACAAATATATCCATTCCCAGTTTCGCTGATCCATCGACGGTTCCCCGTTCCCGATTTTGTAGATCCATTCCCCGTTCCCCGTTGCCCGTTCCCCATTCCCCCGCTCCCCGCTCCCCATTTCCGCTATTACAGATAGCCATAAACCGGGCGCACACACAAAGTAGCTGAAATTTGACTTAGGCACATCCTTTGTTCCTAATCTCGCTAGTCGCAAACGACGCCTTCCAAGAATCTGTGTTTGAAGCTTTCAAGCTCATTGCCTTGCGAAAGTCACTCACACAAGATGGACTGCCCTATGAGAAGGGATGTACAAGTTCTGGCATAAGCTGGTTATTTGATTATAATCAAAATACGTTAAGCATTGCAATGAAAACATTCGCATTTGTTGGCATCGTATGCGCATTATCGTCAGAGAACATCGCAAGCTTTATATTTGAGAAAGCGAAATTTACGTCATACGTGCTAGGTTCTACCTCGACCAGAGGTTTCTTGGTTCGACTTTGCGTATTCTAACCCTGATGTCGATGAGAATGTATTCAAATCAAGGACGAGAATATTAAGAATGACTGTCTGCAGGATTGTTACGAAAAGATACGAACTGGAAAAAAGCTTTAAAACCAGACAAAATGTTGGCTTTTGGTATATATCG
Organism: Scolionema suvaense; assembly: GCA_027575255.1. NCBI lineage: Eukaryota > Metazoa > Cnidaria > Hydrozoa > Limnomedusae > Olindiidae > Scolionema > Scolionema suvaense. The sequence goes on from JAOBRC010340460.1 coordinate 3,909, forward strand.
TCTTGCGCAGGGAGTGTCCTTCATGACCCTTTGGCAAGTCAACCGCCCGTAAGGCCTTTGCAGAAGTAGTTTTTGTTCAAAATAGTTTAAGAAAGTATGTAATAAAGTTCCGTCTAATCAAGCCGAGCGCACATCGATTATATCAACCTTTGCTGATAAAAGTTCTTTGCCGAATATTTCGGGAGCTTTTGATGGAACTCATATAAATGTCAAGAGTCCGAATGAAAATGTTGAAGATTATTTCAGCAGGTACTACAAGCATGATGTAGTATGCCAGGCTATTGTTGACGGAAAATGTCGGCTCATGGACTTCGCTGCTCGTTTTCCAGGCAAAATGCATGATGCAAGGATATTGTGTAACACTAACGTATCTCAATGAATTGATTCGGGATTTGCCTCACCTACTGTAGCTGTGGGGAATAAAACTGTTGCTCGTTACATTGTTGTAGATAGTGCCTACCCTCTTTTGCCATCCTTAATGAAGCCTTACTCGGACTAACTCAGAGACCCGCAAGAAAAAAAGTTCAACTATCATCTTTCTAAAGCCAGAGTGTCTGTCGGTCTTGTTTGCATTTGAAGGGAATAGACGATGATTTGGAAAACGCTAGTAAGATCATAATTGCATTTGATTGATCAGGGAGATGAATGGCAGTACGATGTTGAACAACTGCCTCCTGCATTGATCTGGGAGATGAATGGCAGTACGATGTTGAACAACTGCCTTGTGCAGAGGGTTCAATAACCTATCTCAGGCGGAGGGGGTGGGGGGTGGGGGCGTTTTGCCCCCCCTGCCAGATATCCTAAAATAACTTTTTTTGACAACATTTTGGTAACCAAGCTTTACAGCACCCTCCCAGAATTTATTGATACGTATTCTGACCAAGTTTGAAAAATTTTTGATCGACGAGTCACGTGATTTGGGATAATTTTCAAAAATGGATCGAAAATCCCAGAAAAAGTCCACATCACTGGGCAAGAAGCCCCAATATCCGGGGATATACGAAAACCGCCATACCATGGTTGCATAGTAGTATACGGGGATATCATGATGTTTATACTGGTGGTGCGTATCCGGGCTGCGTATATGCCCGTATATCCCCTACTATCTGTGGGCAATATACAGAATCCGTATATCCTCTTACACGAATGATACGGCAGGATACATGGTCCGAATATCTCATGATATTCTGGATGGGTATCTGCTAAACGTATACCTCCGTATATCACCTACTTTTTCTATTTATATATATATGGAAGCATTTTTGTATTTTTTAGCGTTTTCTGAAGAATGCTATATTTAGAATTTTTACGTAAAATATTTCGGGGAAAAATAAATGAGTCAGTCCGTTTTTTCACAGACATGTATAAAATAGAATTATTTCGGTGGCGTTAGTAAAGGTTTTGCTTTATACACACTTTTGTGCTTTTTCTGGTGGTAATGAAGACTATAATCAAGACTACTAAGATACAATTACGCACAGTACTGCAAAGAAACCAAAAGAAAAAAGGAATAAGTATACCAAAGAGATCTCTTTATTAACATTTATCAACAGCAGTACGAAAATCGTCGACATTATGGAATGAAACGAATATGATATTGAACACGCTTAAAAAGGCGATAGAACTGTAAAAAGCAAACGTTGGAAGTATGAATCATAAAAGATTATAAAAACATGCATTTTGGTCTGATCACATTCAAACTCTTTACGAGCAATTCCGAACTGCGCCATATAATTAATTTTCGTTGGTTTCTGATAAACGAGCAGATTGAATCTACGACGTCCAGGCAGCGAAAAATCTCACTCTGCTTGAGTCACTTGCTCTTCAGTTGTTAGAATTCGTTTCTTTCCAGCGCTCATCAAAGCAATAGCACCAAACTCAGGCGAAAAATTTAACTGTCCTCTTGTTGATTCATCGTTAGCCTTGTGCTTCTTTGTTCTTTCGTGTAACTGAAGTTGAGTTACACCAGCGGAAATACTTATTTCTACAGTACACAAGGCACACATTCCATTATAGACAGATTTCTTTTATGGTTTTATCCAAGGATATTTCTTACACCATGATGATTGGAACTTCGGTTTTTCCCATGAACTATTCACACTCTATGCAAAAATTGCTAAATCACATACATATAAACAAAATTAAGGCAAAGAAAAATATTTTGTTAACAGCAAGGTTTGATACAAAACTAAAAGAAAAGATTCTGATGTAACAGCAATACATACCACCAGGGAAGCTTTCTTGATTTTATTAAGGCCAAAAGTACACCGATCAAATATTGAAAGGAAAGTAGGAATAATGAGAAGTTTCCGAGACAACTTCAACAGGAAATTTTACTTTGAGGTCCAATTAGGCTTCAGACTAGGAATTGAGCCTCTGACACAAAGAATCAAAGAATTGACTATCTTATCGAAATGGTCTTTCAAGGTAACCACTGTTGACCGGCAATAGGAAACCTCCACAGCACAGGAAAAGCAGATACCAGAGTGAGTTCTGTGACACTTAACAACTTGTTGATCAATTGCTTGCTATTTGAGTAGCAGAGCACATAGACTGTTATTCAGACGAACTGGAAAAATTGAGATTGTAACCATGCAGATAGAGCTTTGTGTTTTGTTTTTATGAAAGATAAACCTCGAAAAATGGCATCACATTTTCTTCCGTCGGTGCTTGGCTATGCCTTACATGTTTTATTATCGGATATGGCCCCTCAGAAGGCGTTTACAACCAAAAATCAGAAATATATACATGGTTCAGCTGCATGCAACACGACGCACCAGTTTTATAGCAAGTACAACACATCAAGCATAATCCAAAGCAAAAATGGGAAGCATTGAATACAAAGCGTGCACTACGATCATTGAAATGAATAAAACATTTCGTACACACAATCTAGGTCAACCCAGCCAGAGATATGACCCAGCCAAAACATAAGTATATCTACTACAGAAAGTCTGAGTATAATAACTGACCATGCACAGAAGAAACACTTATATTCACAAGAGATTACACACAATTGAGAAGGAGCGACTACATAGCACCAGTTGAAGCAGGCTCAATGAAATCTGTTGCTGACAACGACAAATGCGACCAAATGTATCCAACGTAAAGCCTCAACTCTACAAGTGCAAAGCTCTATTAAACACCTGATCTATTTAAAAAGGAGCCAAGTTTAGTGATTTCTGTGCAACCAGTATGGTTGATATAAAGTCACTTCTGAATCAAATGAACACACTTTCATCGTTAAAATTTGGAGACTTGTGTTTGAAAAAAAACCAGGCAAATCATGAAAAAGCAGGGCAAAAAACAGGAAGTCAGAAAATGTTGAAAAAACAGGAAAAAATAGGAAAACAGGCCCTGTATGAACCCTCTAAAAATAGTCCATATAAACTTCCATTTTAAAAATGCTTTATAGGAAAACGCCGAGTAGCTACAGGTAGGCCTAAAAAACTTTAAGAACAAAGCAAAACGAAAATGAGGAAGTCGTTGGCTTCCTAAAAAAGAGCCCGACATACACATCGATACCTAGAAATATCAACGCATTGTTCACAGAAATCATTGCACGAATGTTTTTTTATTAGAAAAAAAGCACCCGAGGTGGTAGTAAAACTTTCTTAAAATTTTGGAGATTTTTCTAGGAAACGTCATAACGCCTATCAAACAATGCTTGATCAAAACCAAAATATGAAACCACTGCAAGAAAAATGCTGCAATAATGATTCCTGTGTGACTAATGTATCCAGATTTCAAGAAAAAGTCAGTATGTTTGACTTAGCTGAGAAACAAACAATAATATTTTGTGCACGCAATACTTGAGGAGCTTCGTACCTTTTTTCTCTCCATTTTTTTTAGTAGTAAAAGTTTCTTAAATATTGAGAGGCTTTACTAGTCAGTTTCTTATAAACGGGTGTCTTATAAAAAAAAGTACGTGTACTACAGCAGCTGTGATTTGATGCACAGATATCATATGACTCAGATTGTTTGCTTAATTGGTTTTGCTCGAAACGAACTTTTCGTGTTTTAAAGAGCCAAAAGAAACTTCTTTAGTAGAATCTCAAAAACTTATGAAATTTCTACCACGAATTCTTGATTTCATCTAACAATACATTCCTTCCGTTTACAACGAAAGAGAGCTGATACGTTTTCAAAGGCAACGCAAAGACGATCATAACGGTGTCACTTTCCATGTGACGAAATCTGACATGTTCTTTAACAGCTGCATATCGTCCCGTTATGAACTTCACCGGAACAAGCGATCTTTTATCAGGGATTGTACACCAAATTTTTAACAGAGAATTGACTCCATAAAAATCGTTCTCTGGAGGTTGTTCTAGCCAATCTATGTGAGCAACAAACATAATTTTTTTGACATTAGTATTTCCATCTTTGCATTTGAATCGGATGCGATACAAGCCAACTATTTGTCCAGGACGAATACCACCAATGTCATTTGTTCCATCATAATTGATGATCTTCGCAAGAACCTGGCTGCGAGTTCCACAATTTCCATTGGCACCTGATACAGCAATGACTTCCTGATCGACTCTTATCCGTTGGTAACTTTCCACAAAGTACGACAGCCGCAGAAAGGTTAGTCCTTCATCTTCTACAATCCGAAATATCGACTCTAAGGACTCACTATCATTGATAGAGATATTCACCAGCTTTCCGACAGATAACGGAGTTATAATGTCGTCACTACATAGGACAGTTAATGTTGGGTGTACACCGCGTTGGAGCATTTCCAATTGCTTCTTTGCTTTAGTGGTACTCCTGTCCGCACGAGGAGCGTCAAATGAAATGAAAGAACTCAATTGAAGTTCATTTTCGAACATGCTTCTGTTTTGTATGATGCTGCTTTGCACAAATTTGCGCATCACCTAGAAAAATAAGCTTAACTACACTTAGCAAAGAAACGCGTCCCTCATTAGTACATGTTCTACCACTGATGTAGTCTCCCAATTTTGATCTTTTTTCTGAAATGGCTGCATACGTTGTTGGAAAACGAATTTTTCAATAACATTTTGTAACAAAAGATTTAAAAAATCAGTCTTCATGCACTGACATGCTGCCCATCTTGTTGTACTAACGTGTGGTGTGCTAGTTTTAGTAATTATTTTGTTCAATTTCTGTTTCTAGAAAGACTGCCGGCAAAACTATCACATGTGTCAAGATACACGCTTTTGCTTTGTTTAAATATGCCCCATGAGAATATAACGGGGAAATAAGCTCATCAACCACAATTATGCCTGCGGCTAATCGCAGTACTTCAGAAAATGTTGGAATGAAACCTGTCTTCGAATCAGCAAGGCGGCGTTTTCTATGCTGGTCGAATGGTAGAAAGAGGTAATTTTCAATAGCTTTTCCGAACCTTAGTGCTCAAAAAAATATTTTTTTGAACAATAAAATCTCCTCAAAACTTTACCTTGGCCAAGGCTACTTGAAGGAAATAATCTTTCAAATACGCAACCTTACTTTCAAAATTTCTGAATAACGAACACCCTTTTGAAACTTTTGAATTTTCTTAACAACGAACACCCTTTTGAAACTTGCGTATTTTTGGTGTCGCGAGTCTACTATCATTGAACAATCTAAGAGTAAAGTTGTAACCTGAAAAACCCTGAAAGCAGAATGTTTACAAAATATGAAAACTCAATTCTAGCTACTTTTGAACCATTTGTTCTGGTAAATGGAAGACACCATTGGCTTTATAAAAATACTATGATCTTGAAATTAAGATTTCGAACAAGAAAACCTTTATTTGGTATTTAAGTGATGAGTAATAGATTAGCATATTTCATTTATGAACGATTCCGCAACTAAAACTTTGGCCTGGACAAACGAAAAATTTTTGGAACCTGATTTTATGCTCAGAACATATCTCAATAAATCTTAGGAATTCTCCAAAAGTTTTGAGACGCAACATGCTTCCAAAAAGCAGCAATTTTCGAAAAACCGGAGGTTGATTAGGGTTAAACTAGGGAATCAGTGACTACGCCAAAGGAATACAAATGATGCATCACATACGTTCTACCACATTCATTAAAACATGCCATGCTTCTATGAATTCTGATTTCGTCAACTAAATAAGCACCTATTAGTAACTCGGAGTTTGGCCGACGGGGTTGTGGATCTATTCCCCATTTCATGAATCTATTGCTTGAATTGTGGTCATATCTATTGCCTCCTGTGCACATTGCGAGTGCTAAAAGAGTAATACATTAAGTATCGTCGTAAAATAATGAACTAATTTTCAATCATCAGTACTATTTATTAATGCCAGGAAATTATTGACTTTGTTTTGAAAGATCACTTACCTCTATGTGCATTGAAACCAAGGAATCCGGCACATTTTCTTGTGGCAGGAATGTCACTAGAGATTCCTAGTAAAGCCATCCTGTAAATGGACTGGACGTTGGAATTTGGTTCCTGTAAAGCCACACCGTGCCAGAACTCTTCCATTTCGCTCACGAAAGGATCCAAGAAAGAATTGATGGTTAAAGAAGGCTCTTTCGGACCTGGAATAATTCCAAGAACAGCAACATTTTTCCACTTAAATCGCTCTTCTCTGGGAATGTTAAGGAATACGAGATACATCACTCCAAGAGAATACTCTGATCTTTGATAGGGGTTGAACCAATCAACGTTAAGCAAAACGCCAATATCACGCTTATCCTTGAAAAAGTAATCGCCGGAGGAATCTTGAAAGTTTTGGTAGATCCTCCCATCAGAGATATCATGTAGACAATCGTCCTCAGTACAATCAGGCGAAGAAAAGAGAAGATCAACAAATCCTGGCCTGCATATCATTTCTTGGAATGTCTCCTTCACAGGGCGATAACAATACACCTTCTTTGGGTACAAGTGCGAACGATTACCGTCATGAGTAATTACTTCTTTCATTAACAGTGTATTGCATGGTTTTCGGTGACACTTCTGTGGATGATTTGGAAACAGGATATTATCACATCGTCTAGATACCTTTTTATTTCCTTGGCTTACTTCAAAACCTTCCTCCATAGTGAACAATTTTTCACACGTTGGACAAACGATATACTTTTTGAAGTTGTCTCTATCCACTGCCAGAAAAGATCGAGCAGATTGCATATTGCAGGGCATGATTTCCATCAAGGATTCTAAGAAATTACTACAAAGGAGCATTTGTAACAAAAAGATGAATAGACGAAAAACTCCCAGGAGTGCATTTACGGCTGAATCTGACACAAAGAAGTGAAGTTGCAACATGAACAAAGCTTGTAGCACACACTTGACCATTTTCCTTTCAGCTGAGTTATCTGCATGCTCATTACCCATCAAGTCCACCTCTGGCAAGTCAGTGTGATCTGTCCAGATCTCAAACTCATCGCTGTCTGCCTCAGCACCCTGTAGAAAAATTTTTTATCAATGCGTAAGACAATTGTTATTGGCACAAAGCACTATCCCAAAAAAGTTATTTACAGTTTTTATAGGTAAAGTTCAGCTCAGCCCACTTAGCAAAACTTTTTCTCTAGGCTTAATGATTCTTATCTGGTGTTTGCGTTTTTTCAAAATTGTTTAGATTTTTCGAATTGAATAATCACAATCCAAGACCATGCAAATCAGGCATGTTCATTCACATTGTATTCATTTCATTCTACCATTTTATTCTAACTGGAATACTTTAAAGCTACTAAAGGATGGATGCTTACTTGATCGATAAAATGTTCGCAAATCTTATCATGTGATGCTTATGAAAGAATTACTTTAATCGGATTAAATTTTGTGACATTAAATTTCGTAAGGTTGAAAATTCGTGAAAATTTATCGATTTAATTTTGCAAATGAGTCCTAGTACGGTTAAACTATGAGCACCTTTGAATTTTTCCATCGCTTTTTACTGTATCTTATCGTTTTAAAAATATCGATTCCGCACTACGGCTTGCTGCTACCGAAGTCCAGCAGTTTGATGGGAAAGTTATGTGAGTTTGATATTATTCTTTTTTTTTGTATTCATTTCTTTTCTTCTCTTGTTCTTACTTATTTGTTTATTTATATATTTACTTATATTGTTTGATTTTTGTTACTCTCGTGTTGATTGTTATTTACCATAAATGTACTATCTAAAACGTTATTTAAACCTAAAAAACTTCAAGCAAACCCTGTGGAGGTCCATTTTTCCTGTACACTCGTTTTTTAAAAGCATAGTGCTTATATGAATACCAAGGATTTTAAGCATACTGACGATCGTTGCTGAGGCTCGGAACCTTTAAAACTTAGCATAATGCTTAGCATACCTCGAGCCTCAGAAAATTTGGCTAGCATTCCTTCAGACTCGTCAGCTCTATGTCTAGCAAACTTTGGAGCTTTAGAGAACTTTTGCAAAACTTGGAATGTGAATGGATATTGGATAATAAACAATACAAATTAAGTCAGTATTTTAGATAATCTTGAAGCTTTCTCCCTAGGATATATGGAAACAGAATATCTGGACATGATGATGTTACAGCAAACTACAATCCTGGCTAAAATATTTGGCCAAAAAGGCTTTTTTCACCAAAAGTCAAAAATGGGCCTTTGACGACTTTTGATGGTAGAAGCAATTTGCATTGCAAGCGCTTCAAGAAATGTTTGCAGGTGTTTAGCAACCTCTGTCTACAGTCTCAGTGCAGTTTCAAGCATATTGCGCTAGTAGACCGAATTCCATACCCTTTGTTCTCTAAATCACCTGAAAAAATTTAAAAACCCAAGCCACGCCCTAAAACGAGCTCTACCACACCCTGCACATGACTTTTAAAAAGTCGGAAATAGTAACTCTCTCAAGCAAAAACCCTCGCTCCCGCCCTGATTTGCGGCTCAGTACTGGTCGACCTATTTTCAATTACTCATGGGACGGCACATTGAAAAAAACGCGCCACGCATGGCAATTCGTTTTGGCCAGGATTCGATTGTAGATAGATTTTTGGTGAATTACACCACATTTCTGTTTTCAGTTGTCAAAAGTTTGGGAGGTCGCCCCCCCCCCCTCCCCCTTTGCCAGTCCGCCACCCTTCCCTTTTGCTT